>JAFVLL020015292.1:102538-127741 GCA_021397915.2 Tor tambroides
TTTCACTTTTTTTTTTTTTTTTTTTTTTTTTTGGTGAACTATTACTTTAAAGTTGTTTAATTTGTAATCAGATGTTCTCTTAGATTAAGGTGCTGTTTCACCTTAGTATGTTGTTTCTCATTTGGCTTTGATCCTAACCTGCCATTTTTTTTTTTTTCACCTCGTAGATCATTGAGAAAAGGCCAGGACACAGCAGGAGTCGTGTTTTCAGAGAGGTGGAAATGCTGTACCAGTGTCAGGGGCACAGGTAACCTATTCTTTATTCTTTTCACAGGCAATGAAAAATGTGTATGTTGTGCATTCTAATGGGGCAATGTGGTTTAAACTCAAAATGTTGTCTTGTCCACCCAACAGAAATATTCTGGAGCTGGTGGAGTTCTTTGAGGAGGAGGACAAGTTTTACCTTGTGTTTGAGAAGCTGAGAGGAGGTACATGTGTTTTCTGTAGTGTTATGTTACTCTTGAGAAACACTACCCAGTCTCCCCTGGGCCCAAAGACCAGCAATGAGTAATTAAATTGAGACCCCCTCCATTGGAATGTGTAGATCGCGTGCCCTGGTGTTAATGTATAACAATGTGTGTTTTTTTTTTTTTTTAAGGCTCTGTCTTGGCCCACATTCACAAGAGGAGATACTTCAGCGAGCAGGAAGCCAGCATTGTGGTGCAGGACATTGCGAGTGCGCTGGACTTCCTTCACAATAAAGGTAAGTGAACACAGACTGGGAGGAGTGCTTTAGGCTTGGAAAAGGGAGATAAGAAGATAGTGTTACACATGGAGGGGGGGGGTGGCTTTCTCTGGAGACAGTTGGGGAAGGGGAGGTTATTATGGGGGTTGTTGGAAATTGTATCGAGTTGATCGTATTTCTTCAACTAGCTTGAGGGATGCACACTGGATTTCTTCCTCGTTTTATTCCTGTCAGTACTGTTGGGTGAGGGGATGCTAAGCTAAATTTAGTAGCACTTAGCAACAAGCTGTTTTGGAAACATTCGCCTATCTTTGCCCCAGTCGACAATCCTCACTTAGCCTGAATACCAACACAACTAATGCATGACTTGTGTGTGTGCTTTTGCAGGAATGGCCCACAGAGACCTGAAGCCTGAAAACATCTTGTGTGAACACGAGGATAGGGTGAGTCTTTTACAACAGCATGTTTGCCTAGTAAGAGGCTCAGGCTATACTTTGCATTTGTGGTAAAATTTAATCGGATGATTTGAGGTTTCCAAGCAGATTGTAAACACTCAGTCATGCTCAGCAGTTGTGGATGGAATCATTTCTGAGCAAAGGTTTTTCATCTGATTTCCTGTTGATGTGTTTCTTGCAGATTTCGCCTGTGAAGATATGCGATTTTGATCTTGGCAGCGGAATTAAACTCAACAGTGACAGTTCACCCATCTCCACTCCAGAGCTCCTCACTCCAGTAAGTGTCTTTGTGACCCTAAACAAAGTATTGCATTTGACTGAGAAACAAACATGATAAGCTGTTAACGGCCGTCTCCCTGTTGTTTTGAAGTCTATGGATAAGATGTACACATTGTCAATGTCGTTTCTTATCAGGAGGACCTGCTTTAATGTGATTGGCCGATGTTGAGTGGTGTCAGTAGGGTAGCTCATTCTGATTGGCTGATTTAATCATTCTAAAGACAGCGATGAAGGAATGGTTTTATGACTCCAATTTAAAGAAGCCAAACTCTGTTTTGAGATAGTGGAGCAGCAGTATTGAGTCCATTTTTAATTTATCTATATCAGCTTAAACTTATTGATAACTTGTGGTTTACAATCTTTACATTAAAACCAATTTTTGTTTCTTTCAAAATATTTGAAATGGGCTTCATTATTCTAAGCTCTTGAGTTTGTGTGTGTGTGTAAACAAAGATCTGTCTTCAGCTTCATGGCTTTGAATAAATGGGGCAAGATGGGCTAGAACAGGTGATATGGCAGGGTGGACAGTGAGAAATCCTCAGCATGGGGCTTTCAGGGTAACCCGAGTTGGATCCAACAGCTTGTTGAAAAGACTATTTGTGGACTGAATGGTTAAAGGGTGAAAGATTCTAGTGTATCTAGTCAGTAAACAATGTGGGGTTTGTCTTTATGATAATAGTCACGTGTGATTCTGCCTTAGTGGAGAGGGTTTGATGTAATGCATTGCATGTATTTTAAAGGTATAGATAGTTCTGTCATTTACTCAAACCTGTAGGACTTTCTTCTGCTAAACACAAAATCTGTCCATGTTCATTGTGTCCATATAATGTAAGTCAGTGAGATCCAGTGTTGTTTTTAAAAGTTAAAACGGTTAAAACTGTTAAATCATTCTTCAAAATATAATCTTTTGTGTAAATGAAAAGCAGTCATACAGGTTTTGAACAACATTAATTTTAAATTTTTTTGGGGTTAACTATCCCTTTAACAGTTCAGTCCTAGTTGCGCACTTAGAGAGGCCTTGAAGCTTCTAGATACAGATTTGTTAGAATGTTTTGTTCTTGGCTACTTTTATTTATTTATTTTTTTCCAATAAGCATGCACTCATTCAGAGTTGCAGAAAAGCAACTCCTTTTGTCAGGAAAGGATGGAATGTTGATCAGAAAGTTCTTTGTGCTTTTTAAACTTTGAGCCAGTGTTTTTATAGTTCCAATTTCTCAATTCCTTGTGTACTTGTGGAAAGCATGAGGAAGACAAAAATTCAACCCAAACAAACATTTCGGGCCTTTGTGCTCCAATTTCCTGTCTTACCTTCTCCCTTAAGCACAGTTTAGACGCCATTTCTCATTTGTTTTTGTCTCTGTGGATTTCCTCAAGCCTGTCTGGGCATTAGTCTTTCAGTCAGTGTTACCACCCCACACCTAGCAACTGTTCTGTGATTGGTTTGGTGAGAGGGAGGATGAAAGAGGGAGGAGCATCTAGTGCACTCTGGTCATGCACTCAACATGTTTTTCTTGGGCAGGATCCCAAGGATCTCATCAGGATTGTTTTCACTGGTAGCTTGATATTAACTCTTTGTTTGTCAGTAGATTGCTTTGCCGTTTATAGGATTATTCCTTTCGTTTTACTCTTACCGCAGGCTTTTGTGGGTGTTCGTACCATAAATGCTTCAAGAAAGTCATGATTTCTGAGAAGTGCATGTACTTAGCTTCCTGAACCATATAGAAAATTGCTTTCTCTTGACAGTTTTGCACTGCATATACTTCTATATTGCGTGTTAACCTATAACCGCAGGGGAAATTTATACATGTATACGTGACTCGCTCGCTCAGCTGATGCATGCCTTACTGCCAACCTCAAAAACACATGAACCAACTGCGCAACTGCTCAGGCCAGTTTATCCTTCCTTGGAAAGCCCCATATATAATCTGCTTGTGTTAGATGCTAGTGTCTGCAAGTGACTGATGCAATGCTATGCTAGTCTTACAGCTGAAGTTTGTCTCGAAAATGAAAATCTGCTGCGCAGTTATCATTCAAGGACCCCCTCCCTCCCTCTTATCTCAAAGACACAGAGATATGCTCACAAGCGAGCCAGAGGAATATATTTCGATTTTATAAAATGCATGGAAACTGCTGCAAAACATAAGCCCTAATTACAGGTCGCACTGTTTCCCTGGTTTCTAGAAATTCGATACAGTTGGGTACACAACTGACTAGTTACATACTATAGCAATGTATATGTCACTCTGGATTGGTTCTTCTTTCTGAAAGTCTTTTGTTCAGGAGTGGGGGTGGTGAAGTGTTCACTTGAATGTGAGGGTGTTGAGAGGCGGTGAGCAAAAACAGCCGTGTCGATGGGGGTTGGGTGCAACAGTGGAAGCTTTTGTCTGCACTCGGATTCCTGCACTGCGAAATAGCATTACATAAGTGCAGGGAGGCGGAGCAACAACGGCAGCTGGGTTGAGGATCACAAAAGAGACTAGCAGAGCAGACGACCGCTTCCTTTAACCTCAGAGACACAAACAAAAACATGACCATGTTGCACTTGAACACCTGTGAAAACATGCAGAGGGGGGTTGGTCATACCAGTCATTGGATTTGCAGCAGCATTGGTTTATGCCCACTTCTGAACTTCAGCCTCGTATGATATCGTATTTATGAGTGTAAATTATTGTAAGTTGTTATGTGCAAATCATGTAGGGTTCAGATATTGGCCTTGATGTGTTAGAACTGCAGTGTATGAATTCAGGAAAGTTCTGGGATTTGTGATCTCTTGGAAAAAATGCTAAAGCAAGTTATTTTGTAACACTGACCTCAGTCTGTATTGCATAATTATAGGGGCTTAATGCAGCAAGATGGCCCAGCCCATTGAGAAAAACTAAAAGGAACCCAGATCCTTCCAGAAGAGTCTTTGTCCTGCTGAACTACTGAACTGTTACTTCAGAGAGGTTTTATCCTTTTACAACAAAGATGTGTGGGTCTGTGAGCTGATGTTGCTGCAAACTGAGTGTGTGTTGCTGTTATGTAATAAAGCATGGTATGTGGGTTTTTTGGGACGCCCAATCCTTTTTTATTTATTTATTTTTTATTTTTTTCTCCCTGTCCCAATGCGTGACCTAGATTTAAGCAGAGGCGGTCGGAGCCCGAACCAACAAAGCAGTCTGCGCTTGCATGACTCACTACCCCCGCCTCCATCTGTGACATAACAATCGTTATGTGGTTACTTCATTTAAGGTGCTGTATGCCACCGTCGCATTTTCCATCTGGACTGCTGCACAAATGCACTTCATGAGCAAGAACCGGGGGTGAATACTTTAGCATTCAACTCTTTAATCTGTCGCTATCCCCTCGCTCCAGCTTGGCACAGTCTGCTGTTTACCATGTGATTCTCACGCTGTCGGTCTCAGACGTGCTTAGGGGTCCCACAGAGCACATGACATTTGTCAGCTGAATGCAAGAACGTGAACAAGGGTGTCTACAGTGAGGGGGGGGGGACTGTAGAAATTGAAATGCAGCTGTACATAACCAACACGTGCACTTTTTATTTTTGCATAGCCAATGTGACTGCCAGTTCAGTGACTGAAACGACCCAGTTGCCAGTTGATTACTTTGTTCTCACCCCTTCTTTTATTTCTCACTCTCACCTTAGTGTGGATCTGCTGAATACATGGCGCCGGAAGTTGTGGAAGCCTTCAACGAGGAGGCCACCATCTACGATAAGCGCTGTGACCTGTGGAGCCTGGGCGTCATCCTCTACATCATGCTAAGCGGATACCCTCCCTTCGTGGGCCGCTGTGGAAGTGACTGTGGATGGGAGAACGGAGAACCTTGTCAAGCGTGTCAGGTACATCACACACCCTGTTGTGCTGTTGTAAACCTACGTCAAAAGCATCATATTCATGTGCTGCTCAATGAATAAAACTCATCTCTTGTTTCTTTGAATTTTTTTATTTTTTTTTCTCTCTAGAACACCTTGTTTGAAAGCATCCAGGAGGGCAAATATGAGTTTCCAGAGAAAGAGTGGGCTCATATTTCCTCCAGTGCCAAAGACCTCATTTCCAAACTGCTTGTGCGGGACGCCAAGAAACGTCTCAGCGCTGCTCAGGTTCTCCAGCACCCCTGGGTACAAGGGGTAAGGAAGCTAATGTTTCAACGAATCTTCTTTAGTAACTTTAGACAGTATCTTCATGATTTTTTTTTTTAACTGTCGTCTTTCTTTCTCCAGGGTGCCTTTGACTGTCTCCCTTCCTCCATCCTGCTGCAAAGGTAAGCTGAGTTTGCACCAGCTTTTCTGCTAGTACATGCAGCTTGTAGCTTCCTCGTCAAGCTGACCTTGTCCTTCCTTCCATGCTCACAGGAATAGCAGCACTAAGGACCTGACGTTCTTTGCGGGCAAGGCTGTTGCCATGAACCGGCAACTAGCCAAGCAAGACGACCTGGAAGAACAGCAGCTGCAGGACTCCCCTCAGGTCATTACAGCCGGTGCCACATCCATGCGCCTCTCCCCTCCCTCCAACTCTAAACTGGCCAAGCGCAGACAGAGGAGCAGCCTACTGAAAGGAGCGCCTGTGTCTGCCTCTGAGCTCAGGCAACTCCTGGCACCGCTGGTCATTGTGGGAGACTGTGCTTGATCGGTTGAGCTGGGCTCCCCGTGAATAATTTTCCAAATTCAAACGGACAAAGTATCTGCTACCTTTTGTGCAAATCCCTCTCCGTTTCTTCTGCCCACTTGAATGGGACCCAGTCCTTTCCTACACAATGGTTCAGTTTGTGCCGGTTGCAAATCCAGTTTGCTTCCTTAAACACTGGAGCAAAAGCTCCTACAGCACTTTGATCAACTCTCGACAGCATGGGAATTACCTTGAGAGCTCGAGGCAAATAAACTGAACTCTTGTTTAGGATAGGGATTGGGTTACACAAGCCATTCGGAAATTTGTCTAAAGGTAGAGCGTAAAATACCAGCTCAGACACCAAAGGTCTAATACCTCCCACCCCCCTTCCCAAACCTCTTTTTGTGCTGCTTCCACGTTACAACTGGATCCACTGTGAATTTTCTCTGTGAGAGATACAACTGCATTTGTTTTTCCGGAACGTTCTTCCTGTATGTGTGTATGTGCATATATCCCCCTCCCCTTCAGCAGATACTGAAGATACTGGTATGTGCTTATGCAGCCCTGATGAAGGCTATTATGACTTGCATTACTTTAGCAGAGATCTTGTATAAGTGGAGCGAAGCTCTGATAATAGTGCCTCACCTAACTAAGTGCATCGCTGTCCTTTCCCCACAGCCTTTTAATTGCGTCAAGAAAATCCCCTGACCATTAAGAATAGCTAGTTTTTTTCTTTGTTATTCAAGCACTTCTAGAGTGTGTCCTTACAGCTAAGACTATCCCAGCGGTCTGCTTTCGAGACATAGGTTCCCCTAGTTGAGGAACCGGTAAATGCATTTAATTTGGGGTGTATGTGAGTTTTTCACAAGACTCCAATTGGAATTGCAGCAATTCAAACTGATGTCTAGGAAACTGTAACTGTTTCCTGTAAATTTCACCCAAATCTTATCAATAACCGATAAGAGTGACTATAAACATTTCCGAGCACAACTGGGATTGAGTGCACGCTGGGAAGCGACCAGATGGTTGCACAAGCACACGTCTGCCAATGTGACTACATGAATGACAATGGTCGGTATCAGAGAGTACCCCACTTTAAGGGGGGTGTTTATGGTACGGAAATATCGAACTGTCAGATTGTGGATGCCACCAAAAAGCAAACGAAATAAATATTAAGAGGGGAGGGAGAGATTATATTTCAAGTAATATAAAAAAATAAAAATAAAAAAAAATCGAAAAAGCATTCCAGCAAAAGTATTAAAAAAAATCTAAACAAAAAAAGTCTTCCAAGAAAATGTAGCTGTATGAGTGAAATGGTCTAAGAAAGTTTACTTGTTTTTTTTTATACGTTAATGGTTGACTCCAATACAGAGTGTGCCACACTGATGTTTCAAACTTTGTTGAGCTTTGTTTAACTTTTTAAGGAAAGAATATTATTTTCTATCTTATTTTTATGCAGGTGCTGTTCAGGTGGAACGTTTTCCTTTTTTATAGTTTTGTTACTTTATTAATGTTGATTTAAATGTTGTAAAGAGCGACAAGAGTGTATTTGAATGTGACTGGAGTTAGGGGGAGAAAGGAAGGATTAAAACGAAGGAAGGAAAAAAGACAGGGAGTCATATAGTCTGTACAGATCTGATGTTTTACTGTTGTTGTTCTTGCTTTGGAAATGACTTCAGGGTTTAAACTCCCCTTTTCTCTCAGAAACCATTGGTGGCTTGATCGTTTTAGTAAGGCGCAACAATTTTTGCCAAAGTGCGCTCGTTTCTAAAATCGAATGCACTGTGGTGTCTGGCAGTGCTGATCGTGAATCAGCTTTAGCCTTTCCCATGCCAATTCATGAGACACAGCATACTTGGTTGAGCTGAGCACAGACCATCATTCCCTCTCCAAGGTGCAGAAAGCATTTGAGTCCAGACGTCTGGATTCAGATTAAGTCTTTATAAATTCTGCAAGCATTAGTGTCACCAATGGGAGTTCAAATCACCCAAGCATATGATCCTGTTGAATGTTTTCAGAGCGTCGCCCGTTCTGTCGTGTTGCTCTGAGATGCTTTGAGAAACCTAATGGCAGTCCTTGGTTTTGAAGGGCCCATTATGCTGATTCTTATGACACTGATTGTAACCTTTGATTTGTCTTTCTTTAAGAATCTTTTTACAGATGCATCTTTGTGGGTTTTTATGTCTTATAGTAAGACTTGAATTTTATGTGCAGCGGTTTCCTCATGTTTTGTTCAGGAAACTTCTTTTGCTACAGTGTACAAATGGCAAACAAAAAAATTTCATAAGCTGAGATTTAAAGCAATCTTTGGTCTGGAAAGTACCATTTCCGCCATTTCTGTTCAGTATTTTATCTTTCTCCTTGGCTTTGGTATATTGCAGATATCCCAAGTGTTTGGGTTTGTATTTTCTGAAGAGTCCGTGGCGCTTGGCTGGTCCTCTAAAGCCTGTGTGCCTCTAACAAAAGATTCACCACTCTTTTACCCATAATGTAGTTATGGGTTGCCTTGTATTAACAGATCTGACCTGGATTCTCAAAAAAATTTGGGGGGATGTAGAAAGTTCTCATTCAATGTTCCTGTTTTACACAGCCCAATATTAGCCATTACAAACAAGTATCTTAATATGAAGTTTCTTTGTTTTCTTTTTCCCCAACCCAAATATTATTGGGATAAAAGTATTCAGGTGCACAATTGTTGTTGTGTTTTTTTACAATCTAATGTGACCCTCTAGTCTGAAGGCTATTGTTTTTGGGGTTTTGTCAGCAGCGCTTATTAAGAACACTGTTTGTCCATTTCCAAATTCCAAACTTTGTCCAAAATAATAATTGGGGAAAATCTGAAATGGGGTCTCATTTGGGGCAACAGGTATTGATTTTAAAAAGCACTTTACTGTACCATGTGGTTGACTGCAGTTCACTCAAAGCTACATTTATGACTGTTGTGACAGAATTTTGTATTGTTTTGTACAAAACAAAACAACAAAAATGCAATAAAATGCTTTAAACAATGTTCTTGTTTTGTCTTGTGTTTCTGTAAAGCTGAACTTTATCAATCCCACCTCTGCCTGTGTTCACACAGAATCACGAGCCTCGTATCACATGCTGATACCACAAACATTGACACTTCTAATAAAGATCAATCTCTTAGAAAAGGTTCTCAAACTGACTGATCCTGTTGACATAATCGCACGTCGCTATCACCTGAGCATGAGCCACATGGTGCATCACCTCGCTAAGTCAACATTGCTAGAACTGCAGTAGAGAAGTGCTGGTTTTTATTTTTTATTACTTTAACTTTACAGGGCCAAATGCTGCTTTAGAGAGTCTGGTGCAAACACTAAAAGTTAGCCAGCCTACGGTTGCCATGGAGATTTCAGAGCAGCTTAGCAGCCTACTGTAAAAGTGTGGGTTGAACATGAACATGCGGAGAGAGTGAGTCAACAAACTGTTTGGATCGCACTACTACGCGTCCTCAGATTCACAAGTGTGCATAAATTGAGGGCCATTATAATTTTGTTGGTATTATTAACATTATTGATATAATCACTTGAATGGACTAAGTACTAAAAATGTGAAATGTGAAAATAGATATTTTTGGTGCTGCAACTAGTCACCATTAATTTAAAGTTTTCAACCATTTTAACTTTGTTAAATGGCCCTGCAGTGTGACAAATTAATTTACTAAACAAATATTTACTTATGTAATGTAGTCTGTAAATTAAAATGAGACTGTAAAAAACTGCATGTAGAATAATTAGAAAATTGAGTGAGATGGCATTTAGGTGTGTGTGTGCAATAATAATAAAAAGTTATTCTATTTTATTATTATTGTTATTAATATATTATTAAAAATAACCAATTTTCTCATGTTCTCTCTCACACACAAACACACACACACACATACACATGACATGACAGTGACATAACTGCATTTTTAGTTATTTTTAATATTATTAATATTTTTAATAACTATTATTATCACAAATAACCAGAATGCAGTCTCTCAAGTTCTGCACTGACAATAGAGGTTCATACCTCTTCATGCCTATTACAATGGTATGTCTCCCTCTAGTGTTAGATGAGCACTTTCTTTCACCAACGATCAATTCTCTCTCATTGGATACTGGAGATTGTTTGAGGTAATTATCCTGTCACTTAAGATATGTTATGTATTTAAAAATGTATGTAATTTGCCAATGATGAATCAGGATTTCAATTGGATTCAAATTATACTCTGTTTCTAATAGGCTGAGAAGTCCTGCTAATTAAGAGTAGGAATGGCATTCAGGTGTGCACACTTTTATAAAAGTGAGAGCAAAAGCAATACATGAGAATTTAGAGTACTGAAAAGAAAGAAAGAAAAAAAAGGGGGGAATACAATGTTGGTTAGTATCTGAATGAGGGGTGTTTGTGGATTATATTTGCACTTTGCTTTTGCCTTTGTTATTGGACTCACTTGCACGTGCAAATGTGTATTTGAATGTATAAGGGTGAGTATTGTTTCACTTTAAGTGTTAACTGGTGTTTTTTTACTTTTTAGAATGTATTCCTACTGGAGCTCCTTCAAAATGCAACAAGTGTTCAGAATTTATAGTCATTATGCTGCTGGGAAGATGGTTTAAGACTTTGACTGGCTGGTCCTTTCTTGTTAAACTAGTCAGGTTGAGGGGAAACTGTCCAATCAGTTTAACACCAGCTCACACCTACAGTTGGCCATTTGTAGTAAATCTGGACAATGCAACTATCACTTTGTGCAGTTACTGTTGTCCAGACTAAGGGATCTACTACTTGGCTTTTAAAATAATCCAGCTGGGTTTTTTCCAGCTTGTTGCAGACAGAAGCTCAACTGGGGATGAATAAAATAAATGCCATCTTCCATTCCTAAAATAAAGCTATTTTGTGTGTCGTGTCAGTTATTATGAACCCTTCTCAATGTGTGCACTCATTCACACTCACCAGCCCTTTAAAATTGCATTGACATTCCGCCACAGTTATAAACCTTAAGTAATGGCCATGCCGTTGCACTTAACTCGCAAAGAAACTCAGATTATTAATTTAAAAGAAAAAGATACCACAGGCTTAAAGATCAAGCTTAAAGCAACATATTAACATGTTTAAAACACACTAACTTAAAATAAAGCAACTGCTTTACTGCAGAAGCGCGACGCAGATACCACGCTAATTCTCACAGGCAGATGGTTCGGTCAACTATATTACGTAAAGAACGCGACGCGCGCTGGGGGCCTCGCGTTCGTCTGTCGCGCATAAAATATGGCGTCGTAGGAAGTCTGTTGTTGTCCGAAATAAAGTGGCAACATACGGATATGCAAATAACCACGCATGTAGTGGCTGAAACATACAAGTTAAAAGGCAGATAAAGTGACCGTGGTTATGAACCGCGATGTTGAGATCTACGGGGTTCTTTCGTGGGATTGACTGCCCGTTTTATTGTGAGAATAATAATGGAAAAGCCGGTGCAGATGGGTGCACCAGACCCTACTGTCACTTCAGACACAGCAAACAAAGACGAGGCTCCTCTGGGATATACGACATCAAAAAGACTAAAGCGCTTTCTGCGAGTCCAAACGGTGAATTAAAATGTCTTTGTGGTCCCATGTTTTCCTTTTGTTCAAGTTCTCTTTAGGTTCATGTACATTTAAATGCACAGAAGCTTTCTGCTGAGGAACAAAGAAACCAAAACAACCCCAGAATTGTACTGTCAGAGATGTTCAATTTATGTATTAATAATGAACAGTTTCTATAGCTTTTACTCTTCTCAGGAAACGTTGATGCCTCAAAAATACGTTTGTTTTTGTTTCATGAAATTGTTTCTGCAGTTATCTGTGCGTGTGTGTATATTTGTTTTGATTGTGTTTAAATTTCTGTATGTTTGTGTGTGTTTATATATATATATACACAGGATACATTATATATTGTTCTGATTCTGTGATTAATTTTTAACTGTATCAATTAAATCTTGTGACTTTTGTTTACAGATCAAGGATATGATCCATTCAGTCCAGAGGTTGTAAGACCGGGGGAACATTATAATGGGGAGCCACCATCGAGCCTGTCAACGGGACAGGATGTGGACCTGGGCACCATGGAGTTGGAGTTGGTCAATCGAGCCATTGAGGCTGTTCGCAACGAGATGGAAAGGGACAAGAAGAAGCTTTCTCAGATCGGCGATCAGGAATATGAGCCGACCAAGAGCTCTGTTAAGAGACCGAAATCCACTGCATCATCCCATCAGGGCTACGATCCTGGGAGCTATCAAATGG
Source organism: Tor tambroides (assembly GCA_021397915.2). NCBI lineage: Eukaryota > Metazoa > Chordata > Actinopteri > Cypriniformes > Cyprinidae > Tor > Tor tambroides. The sequence goes on from JAFVLL020015292.1 coordinate 114,846, forward strand.
GCCAAGCTAGTGAATACACCCCATCCCCTCGCTCCAGCAAATACACTTTGGACTCAGAGAACAGCAGTACCAATGCACTGGAATATGTGCCCACTGCTGTCTCCAAAGCAAGCATTAAAAAGGCATTACCTCCACCACCGTCCCATGTAAAGTGTAAATACACTCTGGATAATTCTAAACCAAGCACAGACATGGAGTACGACCCTCTCTCGAACTATTCAGCTAAGCCGACTGTTAAAGAACAGAGGACTTTGTGTTCAGAGGGAGAGGGGAGAAAGAGGTTTCACCCTGAAAAACAAGGGGAAGATGAGGAATACGTTCCAACGGCGAAGAAACCTAGGTCGACGTTACCTAAGGCAGATGTCCCGAAGTACACTGCAAGTTTCTCTGAATCTGATGAGGAAAGTTCTGGGACAGAGTATCGCCCGACGTCCATAAGCCGTATGCAGCGCAAGGGAATCAACATCAGCTTAAAACAGGAGCAAGTGTCAGGTGCGAAGGGACAGCAAAGAAATCAGATGTCTAAAACTGAGGATGTTTTCTCACAGGGTGAATCAGATGATGTGGAGGATGTAGACAGGACAGACAAAAAGATAGACAAAAAGATGCCTGTGAGTCAGTCGAAAAATATAAAATCTGATAAACTGAAAAAAGAGGAGAAAGAATCCAATAAGAAGAGTCAAAAAGAAAGGCGGGAAACTTCAAGTGCCAACAAGACATCGAAGAATTCAAGTCAAAAAGACAAGAACCAAAGTAAAAATGAGGACAGAGTCAGCAAGTCCAAGGAAAAGCTGCGGAAAGACGGATCGAAGTCAAAGAGTACTGATGAAAAGAACAAGAAAATAGTTAAGATGAAGAATGAACATAGCCACAAGGAAAAAGATAGAGGAAGTGGCGACATCAAGAAGCCCAAAATGGACAAGCCTGTGAAAACCGATAAGGTGTCGTCCAAAATCAAAGACCAGAAGAATGGAATACTTGAGAGCAGCACAAAGGGCAAGGACAAAAAGAAAAGCAGCCATGGGAGCAGCAGCACTAAAGACAAAAGCAAAAAAAGCAGCTCAGTCGTTAATCACAAAGAGGCAAGTGAGACCAAACAGAGGAATGTGAGCCACATAGACTTGTTCGGTGCTGAGAGTGCTGAAGAGGATGAGGAAGATGAGAGGATAGTGAGGAAGTCGGCTTCTGCTTTTAAACGGGGAAGCCTCATGAATAATAAGAGGAAAACATCTGAAGATACATCATCATCATCGGAGGATGCCTCTGAAGTGGATGATGATGACGACGGTGGTGGTGGGGATGAAGCAGTGGACTACTCCTGTCTGCAGGATGAGATGGAGTACGACTCGGACCCGATGGAGGAGTGTCTGCGGATATTTAACGAATCCAAAGAGGTGAAGACGGAAGACAAAGGGAGACAAGCAAAGCAGGTACCACACAGAGTTCTTATTTATTTGATAATCATTTCAATCATTTCAGTTACTCTAAAATGCCATTATAGAGGTTTGAGGATGTTATGCAAATTTTTACTCTTGGTGGAATTTTCTGGGCTTTCTGTTGCAACTGAAGTTTCAGTTTCACTTTCATGTGTGTGTTTTTAGCCTTCGGGGGAACAGGAGGAGGTGGAGGAGGAAGAAACAGAAAGCACTTTAACTACACTCTTTCCCGGCCAGAAGAAGAGGGTGTCACACTTTAAAGTTCAAGGAAAGGTTAGTGTTGGAATGCATGTTCTGACATGTCTGACTCTCCTCTGTTATTGGTTCCCTGTACTTCATATTTGCATATTAGCTGTCTTTGGTTTGCAACAGTTAGACCATAAGCAAGTAATGAAAAATATGGAGTAATTTATTTTATCCTCTTATAATACTGTTCAAAAGTTTGGTGCCAGCAAGATTTTATTTATTTAAATTTATACTTATTCAGCAGGGACTCATTAAATTGCTCACAGAGACAGTAAAGACATTTATAATGTTTAGCAGCACAACTTTTAAAATTAATAATAATAGGAAATGTTTTTTAAGAACCAAGACAGCATATTAGAATGATTTCATAATGGTCACGTGACACTGAAGACTGGAGTTTGCTTTCACAGAAATAAATTACATTTTAACATACATTACAACAAAAAGTATTTATTTTTAAATTGTATTAATATTTCACAATATTACTTTTTATCACAATATTACTTTTTCATATTTTTTGTGTTTTTTATCAAATAAATGCAGCCTTGGTAAGCGACTTTCAAAAATGTATATAGATTATTGTTTAGATTTATATAAATTATTGTTATAATTTTTATGGCACATACCATAATGTGAATTACCAGTATTAATATGATGTGAAACAAATGCCTGTTACTTGTTGGAAAAAGTAGGTCATTACTGGATTGAGCTTCTCTGTTTTGAAAACACCTTAGGTGTTTTACTGAAAAATGCGACAAGGACGTGTGGCTACTTTTAGGTTGTTAGATAGTCGCTCCTAACCCTGCTTTAAGTGCCTTAAATAATCAAGATTCCAATTAGAATAAGAAGTCAGGGGGAAAGTTTTCACCTAAAGTTCACCTAAATAAGGTCCACCTACAAAAAAGATCAATCCGTACTTGTATTCCGAAATTGCAGTACTGTTTAATAATTGTTTTAATAATTTTCTTCATTCAGTCTGAGTCATCGCTGAACGCTGTGCCGATGCCGCAGCGGAGAATGACAGCGCAGGAGATCTGTTACCAGCGCATACAGAAGGCCCAGCAACAGGTGGCACAGCTAGCTGCTGCAGTAAAGGCAGCGTCTGCATCGACCAACCCAAAACTGGGGCTCTCTGGAGAGAAGCGTCGGGTGGCGCACCGACCAAACGCCTCCTTGCCCTCTTCAAAGCCTGGTATGAGGGCTCCTGCATTCAGTTACCTCAGAATTAAGTATTAGGAGTTAAAAACGCATGTTTTTTTGTAGGACTAGCTGATGCCAGCAGTCGGGTGTTGTCACCCACCAGGGTGGCGACCGATCAGCTTTCAGTCAAAGCTCATACATCAGCAGGCATCCTGTCAAAGACCGCATCCACAACAGTGCAGAAAAGAGTGGCACACACCCCCACAATGAAGGTAACGTCATCCTAAAACAGAACTATAATGGTGTACTTGAATGTCCCCAATAAACACTCTGTCTTTTCTGCCCATCACAGAGCTCTGCCATGAAGCGTCCTGTCATTCCTGCAGAATTTGGGGCCAAGGTACCCACTAATGTCCGCCAGCGTTACCTAAACATCTTCATTGATGAGTGCCTGAAGTTATGTTCCTCTGAACAGCAAGCTTTTCAGATGGTATGTCATCCCACCTCTATAATAAGTCATCAATTACTCACCCTCACGCTGATCCTAATGTGTGTGAGTTTCTTTTGATTTGTTGAACACAAAAGAAGATATTTCGAAGAATGTTGATGACCAAAGAGTTGACGGTATTCCACTGTATTTTTGTCATACTATGAAAGTCAATGGCTACCGTCAACTGCTTGGTTACCAACATTCTTTTTACATTTCTGACTGAACTATCCCTTTATTGTCAACTCCCTTATAAATATTGTTGATGTGTATATTCTGGATGTCTTCTTCACTCTCAGGCTCTGGAGGAAGAGAAGGTGGTATATGACAGGAGCAGCAGTAAGAACATCTACCTGAATGTAGCTGTGAACACACTGAAGAAACTTCGCAGCAAGAGCACACCTACGTCTCCTGTCATCAGTGCGTCTAACACAAACACGCAGATTAATACTCCTGTTATAATGTCATTTCTTCTTTGTATTTATTTGCTAATTAGCAGATGTTCATCTGAAGCGACTGAGGGTACACTAACCCTGGGGTTAAGAGCCTTTCTCAAGGGAATAACAATAGTTGATCTGTTTTGTCATTAATCTGCCACCAACTATTATATTCAGTGTTTTACAGTGATATTTATAGTGAAAGAGAAGATCCAAAAGTCTGAGACCATATTAAAAAGTCTGAGATTCAAAATCTGATTTATACCTGGGAATAAGCAAAGCTTTAGGGTTTTGAAAAATCTAAAACTAACAAATGTTATGATGTAGAATAGATTAAAAACAAGGTTTAACATTTGATTAGTGGCCTAATAAATAATACAGAATAATCAGATTTGTGTAGTTCATAATGCTTATGCTGTTGTCAGATTGACATAAAAATGAGATTCTGAAATTTTGCACGGAATTTTCACTCAAATTATGCTGATTAATTTAGAAATAAAATTAAATTTAAAGGAATTTATTATAAATTACATTTATTTTCTTTATAATGTAATTAAAATATCTAGTATTATTTATGGATTTATGTTATATGTTATTTCTCAGAGAGCCCAGCGGTATCAGTGAATAGAAAGTCTCAGTCCCATGAAGGAGTACTTGGTGGACGACTTGCTGCCACAACCAGCTACACAATCAACCGCTCCGGTAAACAGCAGGATGTGGACCCTAAAGGTACCTCACTACCACTTAAGTGTTATTATTTATAATTTTATTACATTTCATTTCTAGTTATCTTTATTTTTATTTCATGTTTCGTTATAATAATTGTAGCACTGGAACTTATTTCATTTTTCTTAGTTTCCAAAACAACATTTCTATTTTTCATTTAGGTTTTTTAAGTTTTAAGTTTTTCCACTTTATTTCAATTGATGAAAATTATTTTTATTAGTTTTAGTTAACAGTAACAGCCCTCTACCACCTTTTTTTCTGATCTTGCTCACCCATGTCCGCATCATGCTGTTTTCAGGTGCACTTCTTTATAAAAAACTGAAAAAATATGCAATGACTGAAGAACAGCTGCAGGAGCATGGCTACCCCAGACCTCACCCCGAGATGTCGGGTCACGCTGTCGTCCATAACCTCCCAGAAAAGAAAAACAGTGACCGTAAGGTTTATTTTTATGGTCTTAGACCAATTTCTTGTTGCTACTTCTTCACAATACACCTTATATAACAAAGAGCCAAACCACTAGGTGGCACTACACTCAAACTTTTATCACCTAATCAGTTTTTTATGTACTCATTGAACATAAGTTGCATTACTTTAAACATCTGTACATTTAAACTTTTGATTTTGATTAATTGTCCTGTATCTCTTCCTTAGCTTTTTCCAAAATCTGTTGTCGATGTGGTGCCGAGTACAAGATAAACGCTAATGGCAGCTGTGTGCGTAAGGAGGAGTGCAGTCACCACTGGGGAAGATTACGCAGAAACAGAGGTGAGTATGTGTACGTGTAAGACAGGATGAGTTTTCTGCAATCACAATTTGCTTCATGTATTTCTCTGTATGTGTTGCTGCTAACACTGACATGTTATTGTGTCTTACGTAGTTCCAGGAGGTTGGGAGACACTTTACAGCTGCTGCTCTGGTGCGGTTGGTTCTCCTGGATGTGAAGTGTGTAAAGTAGGTATCATCGTGGATCTGCAAATATTGGACCTCCCACAAAAATGTCCTATAGTAAATCGAAAATAAGAAATTTTCCTAAATCTGAACCTAAACTAAGATTTAAAATTTGCTATGTTAACCTATAAAACATAATGGTTTATGTATTATAGATAATATCAAGTAAATGTAGTTATTTTATATATCTCAAATTGCATTAAAACGCTGAAATGCAGAAATCATTGCAAATCTGCAATAATAAAACATCTCCCCCCACACTACACTAATTATTTGTGTCATGAATATACACTAGTCAGCATTTGAAGTGGATCAAAACCTTTCATCAAAGTTGTCCTAAAACCTAAAACCAAAATGTGTTCTTGTCTTAGGACAACTTTGATGAACTTTTTTTGATCCACTTCAAATGTTGACTACTATATACTCTGATATGGTGATAAATAAATACAATACCTGAATACCTGTTTTTGCTGTTCTCTTTTCCTTTAGCAACATGTACAAGATGGCCGTAAAGAGTCCTTGGATGGTTTTGTGAAGACTTTTAGCAAACCGTTGCCAGTAGATGGAAATGGAGGTGTCTATGCCTTGGACTGTGAGATGGTGAGAATAACAGTTATTCAAACGCGCCCACACTTATTTTAGGTGGATATAATAAGCCTTATGAAGAAAACAGGATGCGGTCTAAAGTCTGATATTAAAGATACTACAAGCCGCTTTAACCCTGTATTAAATCTAATTAAATACTATAACTTCTTCATCTCAATACTTGTTTTATAGTGCTACACAAAACAAGGTTTGGAGCTGACCAGAGTAACCGTCATTAACTCTGACCTCAAGGTTATTTATGACACATTTGTCAAGCCAGGCAGCAAAGTGGTGGATTACAACACACGGTAGGAATTGTGTTAAGAGATCTGCCATTCATTTGCCTTTCAGTTTTTCTAGTTTGAGTTACATCCGTTTGTGTTACTTCCAGGTTTTCAGGTGTGACACAGGATGATCTGGAGAACACCACCATCACCCTGAGAGACGTGCAGGCCGTGCTGCTGAGCATGTTCAGTGCAGAGTCCATTCTAATTGGACACAGTCTTGAGAGTGACTTGTTTGCACTCAAGGTACACCCAAACACTAGAGCTGCACGATTAATCGTTAAAAGAAATCACAATCTCGATTCAAACAACCACGTGATCTCATTTCTAAAAAAAACCCGATTCTCCTGTGTATTAGATCTTTGAAAAATTCATACCGGAACATTCAAATCTGCATTCGCGTTGCCGCTGACACAGGGAGAGCAGTTACCATGTTAATAGCTTCACAAACAGACTTTTCAACCACGAAGTATTATTTCTCTCTTACAGTCATTCATGTTATCACAGAAATACTGGGATTTAAGTTTATAGATTCGATATAAACATTGATGGTAGCGATCAAAATAAAGAAAATCCCAGCTTTTGAAAGTAATTTAGTGCTTCAAATAACGTTTGTCGATTACATTGTTTCATTGCCACTAGGTGGCGACAAGTGACTGTTAAAAATGTATTTATCATTGAATCATTCATTCAAGAGATTTGTTTAAAAATGCTGATTCATATAGTAATGAAACAAGTGAAGTATTAATGAGTGAGTCATTGAATTATTCATTCAAATTAATTTTTCATAATTTTAACATTACAAATTGGTTCATTAAATATAGACTGCAGCAATTAATATTTTGCCACTAGTAAATAGCACATTATTTTGTTAAGTTCAGAGTCGTGGGAGAATCATGATCTCTATTTGAGACAACAAAAAAAAAAAAATTGTGATTTCTCAATTTAGATTCCAGAATCATGCAGCTCTACCAAACACTATTTGTACTGTCTTTATAATAATCCAAAACCTAGTGTGTTGCTTGCCTAGACAGCATTTTTTAGGAATTTTAAGTGTGCTTGTAATACAAAGGCTTAATAAAATACTTAAATATTGTAGGCTTTCAGTAGTATATGCAATAAGGTAGCATACTAGAGTTTTGAACAGTGCCATTTTTTTGTCTTTTAATCAATATTTATTAACATAATGGTTCTGTCTGTTCTGTGTTTACTAGCTTATTCACAGCATGGTTGTGGACACCGCTATTGTGTTTCCTCACCGCCTGGGTCTGCCCTACAAACGTGCTCTGCGAAACCTTATGGCCGACTACCTCAAACGCATTATACAAGACAACGGTGAGGATATTAGTAATCTGCACTAATTTTCATCATCTGCATGAATCCAACCTAAATGTACAGGATATATTTCAACCAGGAAGAAAGGAAAATTGAAATGATAAAATTCAGCTCATTAATAAGGACCATTAAGTTTTTTTTACATTGTGATATTATTGTCATCAATAACTGTACTGTATGTATAGTCATTAGTGTTGTCCCATTACAGTCTAGACACAATTTATGTTTATTAAATAAGAATAAATTAAATTCAGTACAACAAATGCTACCATTATATAAATACTTAACAATTTAATTAAAATACATCATCATGCTACTAAGAATTTGCTGTAAAATGGGATAATTTTCTATATGAATATACTTCTATATATTATTATTATTATTTTTTATTTATTTTTTTTTCCTGACCTGGATATGAGATTCACCTTCTTATCTAGCTGAAGAAGGAATGTATTATAATAATGGTATATTATCAAACCCACATAATAACATGTGACACATAAAGGCTCTAAATAACATGCTCTGGACTGTCTCTGTGTTTCATGTCTCGTTTCCTGTCTCTTTACAGTTGGAGGGCACGACTCCAGTGAAGATGCCCGGGCCTGCATGGAACTCATGATCTGGAAGATCAAAGAGGATGCCAAGGTGAAGAGATGACCTCTGACCTTGCCAGTTCTCTCACACTATGTTACGACCTGGATTGATTTTCGATGAGCAGAGCGTCATAGAGGAAGTGTCACTGAAGCTCTTCATAATGGGCCGTGCGTCACTTGGGTCGGATAAACTGCGTCAGAGTAAATGCTGCAGTTTGAATGAGGGGGGAAAGAAAGAGATGGACTGACACAAAGGGGAGGAGACCTGGACGGATAATGTGATAGATTGCAAAGCCTAGACCACCATGGCTCCTAGCAACCGGAGCTAGTGCCCTATCAAACAAGCAATCCTAATTCCCACCATGCTAAAATTGACCTAGTGATGGCCAATATTATCACAAGTGGACATAGATTGGGGTGTGGGTAATCTTTTGTTGAGTTAAAGTATTCTCTATTTTTTTCAGCAGTATTTTTATTTTTTCAAAGACCCTAGTCCACCAAATCATCGATTGTGATGGTGTTTTAATGTTCACTTTAGGTGATGTGGCTCCTGGAAGGTCTATGTGTTGCACTCTAAGGTTGTTTGTGATATAGATGTATATTGAATCCACAATTATACTTGAAACCATGTTTTTTCAACACTGATGTGATGTCACTTCCTCTAGTAATAATGTATAGCAATCCACATACTCAAAAACAGTGTCATGTCTAGCTGCGAATATGTACAACTAGATCACTCTGGCATTCTCATGACCCAATGCCTTATAAACCAGACTCAGTATTCTTTTCTGTACTCAAATTAGTACAATTTGTATACACAAATTTGTTAGTGATTTATTCACACAAATCATGAGCGGACAGGACAATAAGAAAAAAAATAAACAGTTTACTTTGATTTGCTTTTTAATTCACTTTCATTTGTATTAAGCAGTTTAAGCTATTAAACTCAGTATATTGTAAACTGACACACTAAATGTCACGTCATTCATTTAGGCCTGCCACTTTAAACACATTACTTTTAAAAACTGCTACTAAAAACATAACTTTCAATAACTGTCAAAACTAAAGATCAAGATGGCTGTGCAGTGATTTGAAATGTTACTAAATGGATTGACATTAATGCCATGTGCTGTAAATAAGTTATCTAAACTGTTTTTGTAGCCGTTTAGTTTTGTTTTCTATTAAAAGCTATAAATAAAACACAAAAATCACATTTTTATATACTTTTTTATACCCATCTTATTCATATTTATTATTATATATAAAGTATTACATATTTAAAAAAGTAAATACATATACAGTGCCATTTTAAAGGTTGGTGTCAGCATAAGAATATATTGAATATGTATATATATGTGTGTGTGTGTGTGTGTGTGTAATTTATTTTATATAGCAAGGACACATTAAATTGAATACAAGTGACAGTGAAGACTTTTATATATTAAGTTTTATTTCTGATTCAAAAATTCTGTTTCTAATAAATGCTGTGGAACTTTCTATTCATGGGATTGAAATCACAGGAATATAACTAACATTTAAAGTATAATAAGATAGAAAAATTATTTTAAATTGTATTTCACAGTATTACTGTTTTTACTGTATTTTAATCATGTAAATGCATTCTTGGTGAGCATAAGAGACCTTTCTTGCAAAAAAACAACAAAAAACTAAAAAAAACATACTGACCCCAAACTGTATATATATATATATATGTGTGTGTGTGTGTGTGTGTCAGCATGTGTATTTCAGCAGCAAATGGACAGGTGAATACGTCCAACTAAATTTCTAACCACACACGGATGTCAAGTCTTTGAGAATATTCTCTGATCTTTTATCCTAACCTGTCTGTTCCACTTCACCATCTTCCTCCAGTTATTTTGTATGTCTATATATGAGATCTTTTCCAGCAGGTGCCTGACTAAGAACTCTTTCTTCAGCAGCTGTTTTCTCGGACAACAAAATGACACAAAGAGCCTGTGGAGGCATAGAGGGGAGGTCTTTTGTATCCCGCTCACCCCAGGCCCATGTGTTTACCCTGGGCCCCAGCCATCTCATGTCACAGTCCCGGACCCCAGGTATTAAAAACTGCGGCAGGATCAATATCTCGCACAATGTCCGGGTGGCCGGGAAGGGGGGCGGCTCTCACTGTGTTTATTGAGTGATTTAAAGATCTAAGCATGTGCAGTGAAACAGCTTAAAATCTTGTTCATTATCAAGTTCGATCAGTCGCTCTTCTGATCACCTTTGACTGCTGGGGTCACCAGAGAAGGGGAGAGCTGCTCATGGCCAAATGGTAGTGCTTTTGCCATTTGGTTTGATATTTTAGTCATCTAATGAAGTGACATTCATACATTTTTATATGTTAAGACATTTATATTATGATATGCTTTTTGTGAACATCACTAAGCACCAAGCAAGATTAAGTAAAATCGGTCAACACCTCCAAACCCTAAAGAACTGCTTATCATATGTCATTAGCCCATTGTAAACTCTTGTCACCTAATTAGGTGATTGATCCTCCAGTTATTTCCAATATTGATCCATTAGGCTTAAGATAAGCCAGACTCGTGCCATGGTCTGGTTTAATAGGTTTTGTTTAGGTTTAGGTCCACAGAGATCAAAAAAGTGTTGACTTGAGTGTCTGAGGCTTGTCTTTGGTTAAGGGTCTTGTTAGTGCAGATTGATGTCAGTGTGTAACATCCACATCTCTGTTTTGTATGAGATTTCTATTCCAGATTTGATTAACTGTTAACACTTTATTTCAAAACATGGTGTAGTTTGTCTGTTTGTTTGTTTTTTGTCATTGAGTCCATATCCGTAAAACAAATATATATTTAGGTTTTGTAATTATTTATACAGTCAATCTGTGCTGAAAGATTCACTATCAACTTATATTGTTATACATCGTTCTTATTTTTGAATTTGCACGCAATGGATGTTTGTTGTGTGTTAAGCGGTTTGGGATAGTTATTTTATTCTAGATTATTTTGTATTTGTTGATCCCAGAGATTTGTTTTAATTTTTACTAATATTTCTCTGATAGATCTTAAAGAGGAGATCTTACTGGACTTATTTGAGTTTAGCCATGAAAACTTCCTCAGTATGTTTATTGCATTGTTTTGCAATTAATTGGTTCTAATTTTTAAATTTGAACTTGTAAAAGATAGATAGATACACTGTAAAAAAAAAAAAAAAAAATGAGAACTTAAAAGTTTAAGGCAACCAGCTGAGTTTTCTCAACTTATTTTTGTAGGAGATTGAGTTTTCTGAACTTTTTGTTGCATAAACTGAATACAAGTTGAGAAAACTCAGAAAACTGCTGAAGCTGGTTGCCTTAAACTTTTAGGTTTTCTCAACTTTTTTTACAGTATAGATAGATGGATGGATAGATAGATAGATAGACAGATAGATAGATAGATAGATAGATAGATAGATATGAAATATAGCAAAGGTTTTAGCTAAAATGAAAGTTTTTGCAGTCTTTAAAATATCAATGTAGCATTTGCTATATATTTCAAGATGTCATAGTTTAGACCTTGTTTAAAACGCCTTTATTTTTTTTATGGAATTTCAACGGGTGTTCATGAGTTAACTGGTAGATAAACAGTTGATAAGTAAGGATCAGTTCATTATCTGGGTTAAACATCTGGTGCACGTTTTACTCCTGCAGTGCGTTTAGGTTTTTTTTGGAGCTCGATAGCTTTTGTGTTTGTGTGTTCAGAGGCTCTTTTGAGAATATCACTGGGTGCCTCTTACTGGAGCTTAAACTGTGCTGCTGACCTCGCGCTTCTGGACCCTCACTGCGCAGGGTCAGAGGCCAAGCTAGCCACATCGATTTCACCCTATGAAGAAGTCTTTAGTCCCACAGCACTTCTCCTAAGGCCCCCCTCACACACTCCTGTCCACACAGAGCTGCCCGGAGAGCCAATTGTGCCGCGCTGGGATCGATCCAGCGAGTGTCCGAGGGGCCTCTTGGTTAAGCAGCTCTCTCTCTCAGATAACTGACAACTACAAAGCTCTCCTCTTGACAGGTGCTTGTCAATACAAATTTCCACTATTGATAAGTAATTAAAGAAAGGCAGAGCATTCTGCTCCTCACTCCAACATCTGTTAAACAGGACCTGTAAACAAAACCTCTCAAAAGGCTAAATGAATCCCCTCTGTCCTTCTCTAGAGCCCCCCTGTAGTTTTAAACCAATCCAAATCATATTAAAACGCTCTCAGTTAGCTGCAGCTTTAGAAACTCTATTGAGATAAAAGGTCCAATTCTGCTCATGAAGGCCATTCTTTAGTACAAAAGAGAAAAAGTTTCTTCATACTCCAAATTAAGTTCTACTAGAACCACGAACACTCACTAAAATGATTGTACAAACATGATTTCTTAAATTCCTGGGCTATTTTTCTTTCTACTTTTCACACAGTTTAATATTTATCCTGGGCTATGTTATTGGAGTTGTTACTGGAGTTATGACGTATCACACTGTACATTCATAAATCCCAGGTTTGCATTCTTACAGTCATGGCCAAAAATATCGGCACCCTTGGTAAATATGATCAAAGAAGGCTGTGAAAATTAAACTCCATTGTTAATCCTTTTGATCTTTTATTTTAAAAATTCACAAAAATCTAACCTTTCATTGGATAATAAGAATTTAAAATGGGGGGAAATATCATTA
>JAFVLL020015293.1:0-12378 GCA_021397915.2 Tor tambroides
GATGGATGATAGATATGGATGTGGATGGATGGATGGATATATGGATAGATATGGATGATAGATAAGGATGGATATATTTATGGATGGATGGGTGGATGATAGATAGAGATGGATGGATGGATATATATATGGATGGATATATGAATGGATGGAGATGATGGATAGAAGGATGGATAGACAGAGATGGATGGATGGATGGATATATGGATAGATAGAGATGGATGGATGGATGCATAAATATGGATGGAGATGGATGATTGTGATGTAGACAATATATAGATAGATAGAGAAGATTGAGAGATACCATGGTTTGAATTATTTTACAAAAAGATTTTTTTTTGGGATCTACATGGTGCAATTACAGCATCTTCCAACAGGAGTTAATGGAGTTATGTTAAAGATAGGGTTGAAACTTCAGTAATATTGATTTGATTTGGTCAGAAAGCTATGTCAAATTTTGAAGGCAAAAATGTCGAAATTAGAATTCTTTTCTCCCTAACCCAATCATAAAAGTTCAGTCAGTTCAATGTCAACAGAGAATGAGGATTAAGAAGCTTCAGTGCTGATCTGTTCTAGTTCCTTTTGGTTTTAAGGGAACACGTCAGCTTTCTTTTCCCCCCTTTGACGGTGTTGTTTTTTACTTGGCTTTAATGGCAAGAGAGAAGAGTGCAACAAAGCCGCAAACAAAGATGTGCCACTGTGGCATGAATGGAGCTCGCTGTTGCCCTTTCCGTTCCTCTTTTGTCAGCTCTTATCTCGTAGTGGCGTTATTCACGGGGCGACAGTAGCAGACAAAGAGATGCTGCAGCTACCTTGTAAGTCATTTAAACGTCCATGGCAAGATTACGGCTGACGTGGCAAACCGGGATGTTCAGAGATTCTCCGTCGCTCCGGGATTCGGAAATGAGGCCTCGGCTTCACAAAGGAAACACAGCGGCTCGTTAAAAGGAACATTGAGCCAGTGCAAAGAGCAATCTCTCCACTAAATTATGGGCTTGGGCTGCCTCTCTTCACACCGCTCCTCTCAAACGCTACTCCCGTTTGCACGCGAGAACCGACATCACGGCAATTTATTTTTCCATTAGTGCGAAAGCAACTTAAAGTCGGTTCTTGGGCGAAGGCGAGAGTGATTGTAGGGTGAAGCATAATTGCTTTAATTGAGTGGCAAGGCTTTTATGCCATTGATAAGGCCCTATTGATTTCTGGAGCTGTGCACATATTTCATGGCCAATTGCCTGCGCTGTTTTGGTAATTGCTGAATGCGCTCCCTTTAGGAGCGGGGGGATCCGTCGGTCGCAGAGACTAAAGGGATGGCAGATTCATGACGCCATTGACCTGAGTCAAGCAACGTTTATCATGCTGTAGCCACATTGAGAGGCTGTAATGGTGGCTGGTTATTGGCCTGTAAGACCTGCTGTTGGGGTGTTATCTTTACCCCAGGATTGAGAGCTGCGTTTACTGGGCCTTTGTGCTCTAACTGGTTCATTTTTAGCTGTTTTTCTTCTTATGCTATAAAATATAAATGCAGGGGTTTTCCAACTGGGGTCCAGGGATGACAAGCAGGCCCAGGGAGGTGATCAAGAGCCAATAGAGATTTTTTTTTATGTTGTTGTTTAATCACTATTATCATATTTTATATATATTTGTGATGTCACAGTTAGTTTGTTTACTTGAGAGATTTTGTTTTTATATTTAATATCAATTTATTGTTTAATGTTTTGTTATTTGATAACATTCAATACTAAAGTCACTCTAAATATTAAAGTCAGAAATCATGAGATTAGCTGCAGTTTTTTTACCTTTATTATTATTATATTATATTATATTATATTATGTTATTAGATGTCTAAACTTAATAAGACATTTTCAAAGGAAAATAAAATTTTGAATTACTTCTACAAAAAATGTCTTTCAAATTACATTTTATATTATATTATATTATATTATATTATACGTAGATGTACAAACTTGACATGAAACTTTTAAAGAAAAAAATACAATTTTGAATTACTTTTATAAATTACCTCTTTCAAATTAGCACCAATCTAAAAAACATAATTAACTACGAATTAGCTCACTCAGTGCACATTGTGCCTTACAGCAGGGCTTTTTGATTTTTTTTTTCATTTGCCAAAGACTCCCGAGCATGATTCATCATATAATGGCACACAATATCATACAATAGCAAATATAATCACGACATATTACATATTTTCACAAATAAAGGACCCATTTATTTTGCCAGAAAAAAAGAAATGCTTTCAATCTTAAAAAATTGTAAAATGTATAGTATTTTAATAATAATGCTTTATTATAGTAAAATATTTAAAAATTCTATAATTTAAGAAAGAACATGTTGTCATTATCACACCATGTTTTTCTTACAAAATAAATGGGTCTTTTTTTTGTGAAAATATGTGATTAATCACCATAGTATGATATGTTACTATTGTATATTGATATTGTGTGCCATTATATGATATAAATCATATTCAGTGGTCCTTAGGATTAAAAAAAATTGAAAACCCCTGCTGTAAGGCACAATGTGCATTGAATGAGGTAATTTTTAGTTAATTATGCTCTTTAGATTAGCTTCGGTGCGTTTGATGCAAATATTATGTGTTGAAATATAATTCAAAGTGGTATTTATGAAAATCATAAGTGAAGCATATGGCACAATAGACCACAAGCAGTGTAATGTATAGCCTGGCAGTCAAGACCGTATGATTGTAAATGATCTTTATGCTTGCGGAGGCTTGAGGCCAGCTCAGCCTGACAAACAAGGATATAAAATGACAGAACTGACGAGAGGAAAGGGGTAATTACGTGTTTTTCAATGTTTATTCTTGCGTTCCTGTGCACGCATAAACACAGAATCCAGCCGATGGGAAACGCCTCATATATCGGCCATGTTGCCGTTCGCTCGCCCCACCCCGAGGCTCTTTGCCAGCGTAAATAAATGTTTCCTCTCCGTCTGCAATATACGTCGAAATGAGTCTAATGAGGAATCAACATCCATCACTGGAGAAAAGGGATGAAAAAAGCCTCCAAAAGAAACAATCCTGGGGCAAGAATCTGGCCGCGGAAAAGGTTAAGCGGCCAGTTAGTCTATTCAATGGCTGTCTCTGTAGGGCCTCAGTGACACAAAATTCACACTGAGGAATAACCGTGCACGGCTTAATTGTGTTGTGGAAAGGGTACGGGAGACCTTACTGCTGGGTATCTCTCACACATAGACATTTTGGTATTCCTTGGAGAGGCGAGAAAAGTAAAAAATGAGATTTATCTGCTCTTTTACACATATACCTCTCTGGCCTCGCTATCTGTCCTAGACATTCAGTCAGCCCTCAGAGAGAGCAAGACGTAGAGGCCTACAGATAGACGGATAAAAAGAGAGGGAGAGCAGTAACATTTGTTTTGACTTAAAACTTGTTTTCGCATCGGTTAAATCCATTGTAGCCTCAGCACGGCGGGTCACCTCGCTGCTCATGTACTAAACATTGCCCTGGCGCAGCAGCTCAGAGTGACCCGTCACAGGACTAGTTTGTAGAGCGTTGAAAATTGGTCTGGCTGGCATCTTAACAGCTCTCCTCAGGCTCTTATTATAGAGCAGACAAAATCAGATGCAGTAAAAAACTAGCTCACCCCACAATGAAAATTGTTATTTACTCAGCCGTTTCAAAGCTGTGTGAGTTATTTTGAAGAAAGTTTGAAACTCTGTTTTTCTTACAACAAAAATGCCTGTGATATACTGTTATTTCTTTCTTTTTCTTTTTGTCAAGCTCGAAAACAATTTTTATCTGGAACACATATATGGAATGTTTCTTTATTAATCTTGATGTTTTATTCCATCTGAACAGTTTTTTTTTTTGGTGTATAATAATTATCTGTAAATAACACACACACACACACACACACACAGATAGATAGATAGATAGATAGATAGATAGATAGATAGATAGATAGATTCCATGAATTACAGAAAATTTTAAATAAACAAAAAAACAATCTGAAATCGTAGTTTTTGTAATCTTCAGTTACAAATACAGGCCTCTATGTAATTCATAGAATAATTCTGTGAACCTGTAATTTAGATGCATCTCTTTGACTGGGATAGCTATTATATTATATTATATTATATTATATTATATTATATTATTACCAGATTTTCAAAATACATGCATTTCTATTGAATATTTGATTTAATATTTTACTTTTAATGACAACCTATGAGAAAAAAAAAATATATACATTAGACATTCTGCAAAATCAGATGACTGCTGGAAGCTTCTTGCACACAGAGCTATCATATAATTTCAGAAGACTCTGAATATCGTGCAGATTTTGTGCACTCATGTGGTGCTTTTTTACTCTTGGAGTTTGGCAGTCAAAATTACCAACTTTTGCGCTCCACTGAAGGAAAATCATACAGCTCTGAAACGACATGAAGCTGAGTAAATGATGACAGAAGTAAAATTTTGGGTGAAATATTCCTGTAAATTTAGAGCTTTAGAGGGGGACAATTCCTCGGAGTGGAAGTTGGAGGATTACGGTTTGGAGATTAGCATATTTGCTGTTAACTCAGCCATGTTGTAGGAAGTGGGATTACGGCCCCAAGAGTTTAGTCATGAATTTGCTAGGAATTAACCTGCAGGGGCCCTATTTTCCCTTTATGATTGTAGCGTTTTCAGCAGTGGGATGGCAATCACATGAAATGTTAACACCTACAGAATGGGAAGAAAAATGATGGATTTTACTCTCGTTTAGCGCGAGCTGGCACAGGCTTGTCAGAGTCAATTATGGTAAAAGGAGAGGCGTCTCTGGGAGATCTCACACCTGATAAACTTTCTCTGCTTCAGCAATGTGAGCTGTCAAAATACCTGTGTGCAGTTCCACGCTGTCACACTGCTAAAGCTCACGCTCGGGGGTAAAGCGGTCACACCGCTGAGAGAGCGACCTTACTCTTCCATTGATTATCCCTCTCAATCTGCTTCATTTACAACTCATCTTTCACCAATATATTCACACACGCTATGCCTATCCTTCATCTATCTATCTATCTATCTATCTATCTATCTATCGTTCTGTTTGTCTGTCTATCAGTCTGTATCACTCTATCTGTTGTTATAGCTATCTTTTGTTCTTTTGCTTTTTCGTTCTTTCGAGCTGTAGTCCTTTCATCGTTCTTTTATCTTTCAGTCTATCTGTCAATCTTTGTTTTATTATTCTGTCTATCTGTCAGTCTTTCTCTTGTTCTATATTTCTTATCTCTCTTATTCTGTTGATCTAGCTTGGACATATTGTAGTTTGATATGTACAATGACAATAGCAATCCAATAGTTTTTTATTACAGTACTCCAATGTACTTTAAAAATATCCCGGTATCACCACAGTATCTCCAGTATAACTGTTTGAAGTTCAAATTAACTTAAGTTGGTTTGGCTGGTCGGTCTGCTTGTCCCCCAGACCAGCATACAAGTGGCCAGAACCCCTACCTGAGGGAAACAACCTTTTGTTCTGTTATTTAAATGGTACAAAACCCTTAAACGAATTAGCATTAGCATTCATTGCATGCACATCGTCCTGAGAGAAGAGCGTGGTGGTATCAGTATTCATATTTGTGATTTTGTAACCTTGTGTTCTGGGCTTGAATAGTCAGGTACACTTTTCTCGCAAAGTGTACTTGAGTTGACGCCTCGGAGGAAGCGTGGGAGCCGGTGTTAGCATGTTAGCCTTAGCTATGTGGGTGAAGGTTGTGTTGTCCTGACCCTATGGGTCAGTTCGATGCCCTCGGTACCGCAAACAGCCATGTTTACAGCACACCTGTCTTAAACGGCCAGCCGAGGGCAGTTTGAGTGGGAGGAGAGAGTTGGCTGAACTTGGTGCCTGTTTTTTGGTTACAAAGGGGCAAACTAACAGATTTGATTCGGCGAGAATTGCGTTTGAGGCAGATGCGTTAATTGAACTGCACTGTTTTGTTTTTCACCCTACAGAAAGTACAGTGGTGATAGCATCATACACAGAACTACTATTTGAAGTCATGAAAAGGTTGTGATAATGTTTTTAACGATGACTATTAAACATTTGTATAACTTTTAAATAAAACAGCTTCATTATGGTTGTATTAAATTACATTTTTACAATTAAAATATAAAATTAAAATCGTATAAAACTAAAATTGGATCTAAAACTATATATATATATATATATATATATATATATATATATGTATATATATATATATATATATATGTGTGTGTGTGTGTGTATATTTGTGTAGTGCGGCTTGGTATTGATCTTATTATGATCGTTTTATTGTTGTTGTTGTTGTTGTTGTTATTATTGATAAAATTAATTACATTTATTTATTATGTACTTTTTGACAAATTAATTTTTCTTGTTTAACTTTATATAATTCATATATTAAACAATGATTAAAAATTATATAAATAATGCCATAAACAGCTTTATTTTGGTTGTATTCAATTTGTACAGGAAATATTTACAGGAAAAATATAAACAGTATCCAAAATAGAATAAAACTATCTAAAACTGAAACATAATAATATGTATATATTTATATAATATGTGTTTATATACTACAGTTTGGTACTATAAATCATTATCATCGTCATCATCGCTGTTTGTAGAAAATATAAAATATATAAAATATTTATTATGCTATTTTATTGCAATTATATTTTTCTATTTAATTTATAACATTAAAATATATATTTTTTTCTTTCAAAATTATTTATGTATAATTAATGACATGATAAAACAGCTTTATTTTGGTTGTATTAAAAATATAAATGGCATCTAAAGCTATCTAAAACTGACAAACAATATCAAATTTATTAAATATTTATTATGCAATTTTATTGCAATTATATTTTTGCATTTGATTTAAGAAATTAAAATATTATTAAAATTATTAATAATGATAAATAATGCCAAGAGACGATGATACCTTAATAAATGCTATGGTGTTGAATGATTACCATTTTCATGTACCATATTACATCATGGTGCTTCAACAAATGTTATACTGTTAATGTTTTCATAGAGCGTATGGATGTCTATTAAAGGGTTCCTAGCAACTGCTTAGCTGTTAGTTTTTCCAATGCCATACACACGATTACCTTATTTCACATCCTTACAACTACTGTCACGCAGTACCGTCGGCGCGTGATGACCCTGAACACATTTTCTGCTGTGGTTTGATTAAAAGTGAAAGCTTCCTGAACGTCGCCGGTGTGTTTATCTGTCCTCACGCTGACGGAGCGAGTTAAAGGTGCATGTATGTGCTGTTTGGTGACCAATGAGCCAAAGAGAACGAAACGAAAGGCTGATATATTACGCAGAGGCACCTTCGCCTACTCGACTCTTGATGTACTGCAGTTTTTCAGGGCATTGGACACAGATGCACAGAGAGAGAAAAGGCCGAAAGAGATGCTACATGTTGAAAGAAAGTGAGAAGTGTAGTCGAGGGAAATGTGAGATCCATTCAGCCAGCTCTCAGCACTGAGATTGCGAACTCCGGCCTGAGGCAGATGACTTCTGGATAGCTTCTGGGGAAATTACTGTGTGCCCCTGCGAAGAACAGCCTTATTTAGCTGCAGACAAGAGATGTGAATTTAGACCGGCTCATTTTGAAGGTGCTTCTAGAAAATCGTTGTCTAAAATAAAGGTTGTGTACCATCGAATGGCTGAGGAATAACAGACTTTACTTAAGGCCTGAGGCTCATATGAAAGGTTTAGATGCTAAATCTCTGACATAGTTTTGGGAATAGTATGAGGATGCTTTATAGCACCTGATTGACAGGTGATCTGGCAAGAAAGACTCTTCATAGTGAACTTAAACATTGCACTGCTTATCAAGAAAAAGGGATTTCCGCAAAGAAATTTGAGTATCTTAAAACGGAAAGTCAACATGAAATCAAAAGTAATGAGCTTTATACTGTTTATAAATTTCAAATTTTATTTTGGTTTATCAGTTAACATTCCAAATATTTTGGATTATTTTTTATGCATACAGTTTTACCAGTGTGGTTCGGTTGTTGTTGCTTTATTTTTTAAAAATAGCTTTTATTTTATTTTATTTTATTTTATTTTATTTTATTTTATTTTTTAATTTTATTTTGCCATATTTTTATTATTAGGAAAGCAGAGAGAGGACAGGAAATGAGGAATGTCACAATCAGTTCATGTTGTGTTCATGATGTATTTAATTACTTAACTACCTACCTACCTACCAAACAATAATTTTTGACCAATTTTTATTGTTAGGGAAGTAAAGAGAGAACATGAAATTTTATAGAGTGTCACCATCAGTTAACATTCCAAAAATCTCTTTGCAATCTATCTATATATATATTTTATTTTATTTAATTTTTTAAAACTATTTACTTAGTTTTAAACACAGTTTTACCAGTGTGGTTAATTTTTTATTTTATTTTATTTTATTTTATTTTACTTTACTTTTTATTATTAGAGCAATGATATGGAGCTTCGCCATCAGTTGACATTACAAAACTACCTTTGCAGTTTTTTTATTTATTTATCATTTTTTTTGTTTAAAATTAATTTAATCAGTGTGGTTTAATGATTTTTGCTGCTTTTTTATTATTAGGGAAGTAGAGAGAGGACAAGACTAGGACTAAAATACACAGTTTTTTTATTTATTTATTTATTTATTAAATAGCAGAAGCATGTAAACATCTATTATCCTCCCACTAAAGTGCAAATACGGTTTGTGTCTGGCAAACGGTGCTTCTGACAGTGTTCTAGAGTCAGGCGGCTCATACGGCTCATTCGGTCCTGCTGCACGAAGGGCCCCATCCTCAGAACCCAATGGGCCATGTGGTTCTTTGTAATGGGCCAGAACATATGAGCTCCACATGTTTATTAGCTGAGGAAAAAAGGCTTGTTAACTCCATCTTGAATACATCCTTCACAGTCTTCTGAATCTCTGTTCATTTCTTCCGTCTTCTAAATGTCTTCTTGCTTCCTTTTAGTAGAATTAAAGCACCAATAAATTGGGTTTGTTTTCTTTCTTTTTCACAGAGTTCATTCAAACTTCTGTTTGGTTCCTTATTAAAATGTCTCAGATCATAATGGGAGACTTAAAGCGTAATGGCTCATGTTTTATTCAGTTGTTAAATGCGCTACAGGGAAGCTTAAAGCTCAAAGCGCTCCAGTAGAGAGGTGGACCTGTGAAGTTAGAGGTGGCGGGGACTTAAAGACTGAAAATACTGGCACTTAATGGATCGATCGGTGAAACCGCCACTTTTTAAAGTGAAGTATGTAATTTCTGAGTCAGTAGCAGCACATAATGATAGTTTCCAAACAGGCTTTGCGAGCACTTCTGCCACCCTTTCCATTGCATCCTTCTTCCATTGTTCTGCAAAACTGGAAGTCCTGCTCCAAAAGCATTTTTGAATTCATTTTGAATTGTATTATCCACAAGTCTGTGTGTGTGTGCTGCATGCTAACAGTGAATCTCAGCTGCGAGGAAAGACTTGCTATAAAACAGTGAATATTTAACACCATTGCGCGAGTGTGTTCACACATCCTCGGATTGGTTTCTTGCCTGTCGTTAGAGGAAACCACTATGGGATGGTGTGTGTTTAAATGGATTCCCTCACTGCTCCAGTTAAGGCCATTTTACCTCAGCTTTATTGTGTTTCACTGAAAACGTCAAAATTATGTTTGCAAGATATCTGACATTCGAGTATCTCCAGTCTCTTCAACCCAGAATATTAGCCCTATGAACTTGAGAATTAGATTTCTACAGTGTTGTCAAAAAATGTCATTCAGACTGGAATTTTCTCTTAAACAGTGGGATAAAAATACCATCTAGCACTAATGATTTCACTCGTTTCTCCTCCTAGTTGCAAAACTTGTATTTTATTTCTCTACCATCTGCCAGAAGAATCAAATCAAAGTTAATCAAATCAAATAAACGTTTGGGTTGGCATAAAAAGTAATGATTATGGTGAAGTTTATTTGACAGCGTTAACTGTGATTTTTATTGACTGAATCTGAAATGTCAGAGTAGTAGCTGTAAATGTTGAAATGACCTCACATCCCCTCATGCTGTAGTAGCTCTGGTTATCTCCATACAGGCATTCCTAGCACAGGTGGCCTCAGGCTACCAGCAGCGGTGTGGAAGCAGATTAAGTGATGGAAATCATGCCAACAATAGTAGTAAAGAGAAGAAAAAAAGTCTTTTCAGTCAGCAGGTTTATGTCTCAGATGAAAGCATTCGCTGCTCATCCGCTCACAGTACTACAGCTCGTCAGATGGGATGATTTTCAAATGATCTCTGAGATCCACAGAGAAAATGGTTAATTAAATTAGAGCTGATGATGTGCGGAGACTCACCGGAAGGCAGCACACACCTGTACCTGAAAAAAACAAGCATTGATTTGAGTCTGTGGAAAATCCTGCAAACCTTCATAGTTCAAATATTTCTCCATCCATCCCTCCATCCAGTTCTATTGTTCTATGTATCGATCTAACATTCTGTCTATCATATCCAAATCCATCCATCCAGTTCTACTGTTTTATGTATCGAATCGATCTAACATTCCGTTCTATCCAGTTCTATTGTTCTATGTATCAATCTAATATTCTGTCTATCATATCCATCCGTCCGTCCATCCATCCAACCATCCATCCATCCATCCATCCATCCATCCATCCATCCAGTTCTGTTGTTCTATGTATCGATCCAACATTCTAACATATCCAAATCCATCCATCCATCCAGTTCTATTGTTTTATGTATCGAATCGATCTAACATTCAGCTCTATCCAGTTCTGTTGTTCTATGTATTGATCTAACATTCTATCATATCCATCTGTCCATCCATCTATCCATGTTAGATCCGATTCTATTATGTTTATCAATCTAACATTCTAAGAAAGTATAACTTCTATTCAAATTTCTATTTGAAAATTCTAAATAAATCCTATAAGAATTTCTGTTGTAATTTGGAATCAGTCCTATAAAATCCTAACAGAAATTTTCTCATAAAATTCCAACCCCCACCTGCAACAGAATAGAATTGTTGTCATTGTGAGCTGGTAGGTTTTTCAGCTCGTGAGAATGTGCAGGTAGGCACCGGCCTCACAGTCTTATCTGCCATCTGAGTGAGTGTCTGTTCCAGAACATGCTTCATCACCTCTGGAGAAGTCATCAGACCTTTCCAGTTATACTTGAGGAAAACAGCCAGCATAGGTGAGGGAGAGAGAGAGCGAGAGCAGGGCTGTTGACTGATTTTCACTTTCTCTATCTGCCAACCACATCAACCATCTCTTTCTCTCTTTCTGTCTCGGATAATATCTGAGGTCATGGCATGGCGTTGGTGAGGTTGTGTTTGTGTTGTCAGTTGAGCTGTGTGTGCAGGGGAAGAGAAGAATTTTGCCATTTTTGTTCTGTGATTTCAATTCTTTTCCTCCTAAATACTTCTTCATGCCACAGTAATATGACCATCAGAAAGGAAAATCAAATTTTGCAAAAAATTGAGGATTACAGTGAAAATATTCAAACACTATAACTAACCATGATAGTACCGTAATACTCACTGAGGTACTTTTTTCACTAAAATATAATAAGTGTTCAGTTCTCTCCCTCTAAAAGTTCATTTCATTTCGGAGATAATACTACCGAGTATTATAATCCAATCCAAATATTATGATCTAATCAATCCCATTCGGTATGATTTGTAGTTTAGTGCCTATGGAAGTTAAATGTGTTGCGAGTGCCATTTTGTTTCTTTTACATTTGTAGTGTTTATTAATGTCCTTCTTTGAAAAGCCGAGTCTGAATATGTTAAATAACCCCTCTTATATGCCTTTGCCCATAATCCACGAGCAGCAGCTCCCAGCATGCATTTCACTTCTCCATGGGCATTAGGGTTCCTTCATGCCTGTAATTATTCTATAACTACAGTTTTTCCAAGCTCCTGTGCATATAGGCATGAGTTGCCAATTATGCTCTCTGCCTGCGCTGGAGTAAATAGCCTCCGTGGACGGGCAGGTGTGACGCAGCAGGATTTATTACATGTATTACATGCGTATGCTGCCGTCATGAGTGAGTGAGAGTTTAAATATAACCTGTAGGCTGGTTATCGTATAGCTCAAGTTTGTTGATGGTGTTCACAGCCGGTTTAACCTCTGAATGACTTGGAGATTTTTTTCTTTCTTTCTTTTGCATTGATTTTGTTAAGGTTGCTGCTGGGACAGCATCAACTCGCTTGGTGTCAGACAGAGCTAAAAAAATAAGCTTGCTTCAAAAACACAAACTGAGAGTCAGTGCTCATTAACATGAACATAAGTCTCCCCACTTTTCTTTTTTTCCCTTTATTGCAG
>JAFVLL020015294.1:0-15945 GCA_021397915.2 Tor tambroides
AGTGGATTATTACAATACTGACATGCCCGCTTATCAGACTCGTTCCTAAAACCACTCGGAATGCCAGGAGAGAAAGAAGGACAACAAAAATGATGGAGGAATAAGCTAGCAAAAAACCAACATACCGCAGACAAGAAACAAGACACAGTACTCAAATGTAGTCAACCGGCCAAAAAAGTGAAAAAAATGAATTTCTGGCTTTGAAAAAAATGGTTTTGGAAGGGGAACATCATTGATTGAAATAGTAGCCGCGTTTCCATTACCCTTCAAATTGCGTAAATTGAAATTGTGAATTGAAAATATGCCCAATGGAAACATGCCAATTTCGCAAAACGTTTTTACGCTCGCATGATGTGGTTTTTCAGGCAATCCGAAAAAGGAATATTTCGCAAAACTGCAATGGAAAAAGTTTTTTTTTTTTTTTTCGCATTTACAGGTCACTTGGCATAGATAAAAGCCACATGATCATTCTTTAACATACTATAACCTCCAAGAAACACCTCATAAAAAACTCAAAAACTTTTGTGCAAATCTTTAATGGAAATGCACCTAGTGATGTATAATTAGTTCTCCTCTAATGATACATTTTAACTGCGTTTGTGCACAAAACATGGATAAGTTACAACAGCAGTGTGAACGCACCTTAACATGACCAAAAATTATACTAAAATATGTAAGCTGAATTAAAGATATTGCCGAAGAATCAGCGTTAAGTATTTTGAATCAGTTTTTATTTTTATTTTAAAGTTTTAGTCATTTTGTTGTTTTTTTAGTTGTTCTATAGTATAGTATGTATTAGTATTCATTTTATTTTTAGTTATTTTAGTTCATCAAGATAAACCAAATTAGAATGAGGAATGATGCCTTGAGAACTAGCCGAAATAAATTTTATTTTATTTTATTTCATTTAACGTCATTTTATTTAAATAATTAAATATAAAGTCAAATCATTTTATTTCAAGTTTTTTTTTATTTTTTATTGTTTTAGTTGTTATTTCAGTTTTAGTAGTTAACTATAATAATTTATCACCTGAGAACATGACACTCTGAACAACATAATGAGTTCAATTACCCACATTTAATTACCGAAACATTTTCATTTTCAGTTTTCAGCTACATGAAACCTTTAATGTCATTTTTGTTGTTTCAGTATGGGAAAAAAAATCATTTCAATGCATCACTACAAGTAAGAGTAATCATTCTCAAAAAGACACAGCCAACAGATGCAAAAACAGCTGTGGTTAGCATCATTCCTTCATCAAGATAGGAGTGTGTGAACATTAGTGCTGTTAAATGTCAAGCTTTGATGTGCACGCGCTCGACGCACGCTTTTGAGATTGCGGGTGGTATGGATGTGAGAGAAAGGGAGATAAGGAGATGTAAATGTCAAGTGCTCTGCTGAGTGAGGGCTTTGATCCCGACTGGGGTCTGTGTACCTGAGATTACCCTCCTCTTCAGAGCACACACCCGTTCTGCCGTGACCACCAGACCTAAACCATGGAGGTTATAAAATTGTGAGAAAGCCATCCACTGTGTTGAGGCAGCTACAATGGAACTGTAGATCCAAGATAATCGTAATTTGAAGCTGTTAAACTACTTTTGTCATGATACTTTTGGAAAAAGTAGTTAGCTAAACTACACGCTACAAACAAAACCTATCCCATGACCCAATGTATGATTTAATCAAGCTGTATTTTTGTGGGCATAAAAACAATAAAGAGGTCTGAATGAATGACTCTCTGAGGATGACAGTGCCAAACTTCAAATGCTAAATTTGTACTAAATACAACAGAAATTACATAACCAAGTCAAAAATAATTCAACATACTGTTCATAGACTTGAATGATTTATTTATTTTTTTCTCTCTATCAGTTCATTTACGTCACATCCCTCCAATGATGAATCATACTTTACAACGCTACATTTGAGAAAAAGAACCATTTAGTATGAAACGACTCACTAGAATAAATCAGACTTTCCCAGGATACCATGCAAAAGTTTGGGGATTGATTGATTGATTGATTGATTGATTGATTGATTGATTGATTGATTGATTGATTGATTGATTCATTGATTCATTGATTCATTCATTCATTCATTCATTTCGATTTATCAAAAAAGTATCACATTTTTGCCAAAAAAACCTTAGCACTAAATCAGCATATTGGAATGATCTCTGAAATATCATGTGACACTGAATACTGAAGTAATGGCTGGTATAAAATCAGCTTTGCCTTCAGAGAAATAAATGACATTTACATTTAAAATAGAGAACAATTATCTTAATATTTTACAATATTTCTGTATTTTGATCCAATAAATGCAGCCTTGGTGAGCATAAGACCCTTTTCTTTTCAAAAACAATAACCTCAAAAACATCAACCTCAAACTTTTGAACAATAGTGTAGTTTTGAGACCATTTGTGATTTGTGTCCAAGTTTACTTGTAAAAGTTAACAAAATTCATTTCAGCAGATTTACACATTGAAAATTTACAGGAAACAAAATAGTTTAAAAGTATTTCTGACTTTTAAAAACATAAAAACTCTTACAGACACAAAATTTTTGAACAGTAGTGTATTAGAGAGAAAAGCTTAGGTGAGTGTGTTTGATTATTCGTTCCAACATTAAGAACAGTCATGTACTATTTGGTGAGGCTACATGGCTACTGGATAAGAAATAATAAATGGCTACCACAAGAGCTACTCTACTTTGGAAGCCACTCCAGGAAAACTTACATCACTACTTTTACTTCCCAAAACTGTCCAGCACTCTATTAGCACTCCCTTCCACCTCAAAGGCAGCTCCTCGGCCTGAGGAGAACCCCGAGAAGTATGATTTGGAATCTGCCATCTTTCTTCACAGAACTTTCTGAGCTCAAACACACATACATTTGTCTGACTTAAAGTTTGAAGTGCCCCAAGCAAGAACAACCTGTACGCTACAGCTCCAAAAAAGCAGCAGTAATACAAAGAATGATCTCTTATTAAGAAAAGAAGACTTTTTTTTTTGAAAAGACAAACCAAAGGAGTCAGGCTGACAGAGATTTTTCAAAAACCTTGCTAAGACCACTTTATCGAAGCATACCAGTGGGGCGGAACAAAATGAGGGCGAAAGAGCAGCAACTCTTTTTTATTAAATCTGTTCCTAGCCAGACAGGTGGATATCAAACTAAGCAGAGCCGCTTTAGTTCTCCTCTACAGGGGGATAGAAACCAGGTAAACCCTCTTTTATCTGTCAAACGACAGAGGACACAAAGAGAAAGAGAACAAGAGCTCTGGAATTCTCGAATCAAAGTATCAGCTTGCTCAACCGAGCAAACAATTCAAAGGAATCGCATTGTCTATCTTGTTACCACAGGGTGGTCCTTTCTTCTGGCAAAGCTGTACATATTGAAAGGTCTCTCCTTTGCTGGTTAAAGACCCCACAAAATTCTTTCACGTTTTGATGTATTGCTATTAAAACAGGAAGGGGGTGGGATTTATTGAAGGGCAAGCCAATAAGCTTTAGACCTGCACCAGAGCTGACAAACTGCCTTTAAGATAAACAGGAACAAATTGCTTTTTCAAGTATTACAGACCTTATTTTATGGTTGAACATCAACAGTATAGACAGGAGAAGGGACATACTATTCTAGAGAGCATTTGATTGGACAAAAATCTGTGTAGTGCAACATTAGTGTAATCAAATTGCAGTGTAAACTTTTACAAGTAAACTAGGACACACACTTTCCAACACTACTGTCCAAAAGCAAACAATACAAACAATAATATTAACAGTAATATTGTGAAATAATATTATGATTTCATAATATTAATATTATAACCATTTGAATACATTTTAAAATGTAATTAACTCCTGTGTTGGCAACACCGAATTTTCAGCAGCCATTACTCCTAGCATCAATGTCACATGATCCATCAGAAATCACTCTAATATGCTGATTTGGTGCTCAAGTAACATTTCTTATTATTATTTATGCAGAAAACAGTTGTGCTACTTAATATTTTTTGTGGAAATTGCAATACTTTTGTCAGAATTCTTCAATAAATAGAAAGTTCAAAAGAACATATTTTGCAACATTATAAATGTCACTTTTGATCAATTTAATGCATTTTTGCAGAATAAAAGTCCTTTTTTTAAAACAAAAATCTTACTGAACTCAATGGACTAAACGTCACAAAACTCTTTAAAGATACTTTTTTCATCTAGAAAGCTATCGCAGTCAACCTGATAAAGTCACCATCAGACCACTAATGCACTAGGAGCCACCATGTTCACATGCACAAACTCTCAACACACATTAGCCGAGTGTCTGACAGGCCAGCTGACAGCTGCATCATTGCTCACGCACTTCTTTTGTAGAATAACTACTTCCTCTAACTAAAGTTCCACATCCTGTGCGGTAGTCGGCTTTCCTTCACTGAGCCGCTCGGTGGCTGCCGAAGAGACACGAATGATTACAGCCATTAATCGCCTTGATGCATGGAGTGAAGCAAAAACATATTTTCTTTTCGATTAGGGACGTTCGGTTATTCGCATGACGGTCTAATATGACTTAAATAAACCTGCAGTTTTCATGTGGAGCTCTTTAACTGAACGTCTGCCTACTCACTGACAGTATGTAAAGGGGAAAGAGAACACAGTAGATAACAGAATTAACATCTCACTCACATGGTAGTACGCAATGGCCTCTCGATCCAGGGCTCGGCTAACTGCCACCTCTCCTGTCAGTCGGTTGATGCTGAACACACCCTTAGGGTCTTGATCTGCTCCCCTTCCCGTCAGACGGAAGATGTGGTCTTCCTTCATGTCAGATGAGATCACCTATATCACAGGATAGTACCCAAAATCATATTAATGTTAATGTTATTAAAAATGCTACAGTTACAAAACACTAAAACTAAACATAAAACAATACAAATGCAAACAGTTTTTATGTATTTTAATAATTTATTAATTACCTAAATATTATTATCTATTTATCATTCCTTAAGATTCTATCAACCAATAAATCCTCAAATACTTGCTCTAAATTTCAGTATTGTTAGTGTAACTAAAAATAAAACTATTAAAATTCTTTTTGTTAATAAATCTGAAATAAAATATTACACAAAACTTTAAAAGCTTAGAAATGCTGCTTTGGCAACTAGGTATAATAAGTACTATTATTATTAATAGTCCATTTTAATTATTTAGTTATTACTGTGCCAAAACTGAAGAAAACAATAATGAAAATCGTACTCGGTTACTTTCGTAACCTCGGTTCCCTGAGATATGGGAACGAGTACTGCGTCGTAAGACGCTGTATGGGAAAAACTCTTTTTTCCTCTTCCACTGAAGCCTTTTCAATCACGCAGTGAAACTGCACGTCCATTGGTTAGGTGCAGTGCCTATCATCGAACCAATGGCTTGGCGGCGGCGATGAGCAAGCCTATGGCTATGCAGCCCGCCAAAGCCCGCCTGAATGGGCAGGGCCTCTGGCTATATAAGCGGCCGCTTCGCCGCTGCATCTCAGATTTCTTCGAATGAGGTGTGCAGCTCATAGCACGGCCAGGAACGCAGTACTTGTTCCCATATCTCGGGGAACCGAGGTTACGATAGTAACCGAGTATGTTCCCTTTCGATATTCCACTCGTACTGCGTCGTAAGACGCTTGTATGGGAACCAGTACAATCACGCTGTGCTATGATGAGGAACGACTCAAAACCATGACTCACGTGGGAGAAGACCCAGGGGAGTCAATAAAGTACACCAAGCTGAGCCCTCGGGGTCATTCGTGGCCTGGGTGTCGTCCCGTATAGTTGATACTTGGCGTCCAGATAATGTGGACCGCCCAAGTGAGGGAGGGACATGAACAATGATGGTCAAGTGAACCCATAAGACTGTTTAGCTAGCCGGAGGTGGCAAACTAAGCAGAAAGGACTCTGGCCTGTAAGGCAGGGACGTCCAGGTTGTAAAACCTTACAAATGTGGACGGCGAGGACCAGCCGGCCGCCTCACAAATTTCTGAAATGGACACCCCGCTGGACCACGCCCAGGAGGAGGCAATGCCTCTGGTGGAATGGGCTCTGACTCCAATGGGGCACTGCAAGCCCAAGGAGGAGTATGCTAGGGCGATAGCATCCACTAACCACCTGGAAATTCTTTGCTTCGTAACAGGGCGACCTTTAGCGTGGTTACCGAAGCTAACAAAAAGCTGTTCTGATTTCCTGTATGGAGCAGAACGCTCAATGTAAACCCTCAGGGCCCTGACGGGGCAGAGCAGGGACAATTCCTGGTCATCCGTCGAGGGGGAAAGCGCAGAAAGCGCTATGACCTGGGCTCTGAACGGAGTGGAGAGCACTTTAGGTACATAACCCAGCCTTGGTTTCAGGACGACCTTGGAGTCGTTAGGCCCGAATTCCAGGCAAGCAGGGTTGACGGAAAGGGCCTGTAGGTCCCCTACTCGCTTAACCGACGCCAGTGCTAACAGCAGGGCGGTTTTAAACGAGAGTGACCTGAGGCTCGTGGATTGCAATGGTTCAAACGGGGGGCCTTTCAAGGCCCTTAGTACGGTTGGTAAGTCCCAAGGTGGAACTGTACGAGGACGCGGGGGGTTCATTCTCCTGGCGCCTCGTATAAACTGGACCACCGCACTATGTCTGCCCACCGATCGGCCAGCAATAGGGGCATGGAAAGCCGCTATGGCTGCTGCGTAAACTTTGATGGTGGATGAGGAACGCTGTTTATCCAGCATCTCCTGCAGGAACGAAAGAACCACTGATACCTCAGAGGTAACCGGATCTAAGTTGCGGTCTTCGCATCAAGCCGAGAAAATAGACCATTTCAGAGCATAGAGGTGTCTGTTTGATGGGGCTCTAGCTTCTGACATAGTGTTTAAGACACGCTCTGGGAGGTCGAAAGGCTCCCGCTGAGTGGCCACACATGCAGGGCCCATAACTCGGGCCGTGGATGCCACAGCGTGCCGTTCGCTTGAGAGAGGAGGTCCCGTCTCAAGGGAATGGGCCACGGGGCTGCTTCGAGCAGCTGGAATAACTCCGACACCCACGGTTGGTTCCTCCAGAGGGGGGCTATTAGAAGAAGCCTGTGCCGTTGTTCCCTGACTCGCCTGAGTACCTGCGGTAGCAGAGCGATTGGAGGGAACGCATAGAGCGGAAGACTGGGCCACTCTTGGGCCAGGGCATCCGTGCTCTTTGTGAAATAAATTGGGCAATGAGAGTTGTCTTCGGAGGCAAAGAGGTCTACTTGAGCTCTGCCAAAGACTTCCCAGATTCTCTGAACCGCGAGCGGGTGGAGCGTCCACTCTTCTGAGGAGACGTTGTTCCTTGACAACATGTCCGCTCCTTGGTTCATTTTGCCCGGCACATGCGTCGCCTTCAGTGAGCGCAGATTGGTCTGAGCCCAAACAAGAAGGCCTTTCGCCAGCGTGCAGAGGCGCTTCGAGACGAGGCCGCCCTGGTGATTTATGTATGACACCACGGACCTGCTGTCTGAGCGTATTAGCACATGGTGTCCCCTTATGTCCGGTAGGAAGAAATGACAGGCACGGCACACTGCTAGCATTTCTAGGCAGTTGATGTGCAGACCCGACTCCTCTTCGGACCAAAGACCGAAGGTCGGTTTGCCCTCGCACAGTGCCCCCCAACCCTTGTTGGAAGCATCTGTCGTGACAACCTTCCTTCTGTGCGCCGTGTCCAAGATCACACCTCGCTTCAGCCAGAGGGGGTCCCTCCAACGGTTCAGGGCTGATACACAGGCCCGAGTCACCGTTATGCGATGGCGTCCGTGACGCCAAGCCGCAAATGGAACCCTCTGCTTCAGCCAGAACTGGATGGGCCGCATATGAAGCAGGCCCAACTGAAGTACTGGCGAAGCTGCTGCCATAAGGCCCAGCATTTTCTGGAAAGCCTTGAGCGAGTGGGTGGCCCCCTCCTTGAAGGAGGCCGCACGGCGCTGAATCGTCATGGCTCGTTCCGCTGAGACAGTTGCTGTCATCTGCACCGAGTCGATAACTGTCCCCAGGAACGAAACTCGTTGGCTGGGTGACAGTATGCTCTTGGCAAAGTTGACCCTGAGCCCCAGGCGATCTAAGTGGCTGAGGAGGAGGGTCTTGTGCAATGTTAAAACTGCCTCTGACTGGGCCAGAATGAGCCAGTCGTCGAGGTAGTTGAGGATGCGAATTCCCATCTGTCGCAGAGGGGAGAGAGCCGCATCCATACATCGCGTAAAAGTGCGGGGAGCCAGGGACAGCCCAAACGGGAGGACCTTGTATTGGTATGCCACCCCCTCGAATGCGAATCTCAAGAATCGTCTGTGATGGGGGGCTACCTGGATGTGAAAGTATGCGTCCTTCAGATCCAGTGACATGAACCAGTCCCCTGGGCATATTTGCGAGAGGATCTGCTTCAATGTGATCATCCTGAACGACCTTTTTACCAGGGCGCGATTCAGGAGTCTGAGATCTAGTATAGGTCGCAGGCCACCGTCTTTTTTGGGGACGAGGAAGTAGCGGCTGTAGAAGCCTGACTCGCTCTGAGCTGGAGGAACAACTTCTATGGCTCCTTTTACCAGCAGATTCATCACCTCCGTGCGCAGGACTTGAGCGTCCTTGCTGCGCACTGTGGTGGCGACCACACCGCGGAAGCGTGGTGGTCTCCGAGCGAATTGGAGTGAATATCCTCGTCTTATTGTGGCCATTATCCACTCTGACACACCGGGGATGGCCTGCCAGGCCTCGGCCCGTGTGGCAAGAGGTAGAATAGGCTCTAAAGACTGGCTGCATAAGGGCAGGACACTTATGGTAGGCAGAAGAGGATAATTGCTCTCTTTTTGAAAATGTATGTGTTTTATTTTGTCCGCTATCACAGCGGTCGGACGCCAGGGCGCTAGAGCGGGCCCGTGGGGAACCGATAACACATTTCCCTCTGCACCCAGCGTTGAGCGGGGTGACAAGAGGCACATTAGAGGCTGTTTGCGGGGTGGTCCGGCAGTAGCGAGACTCGGGCCCCTCCTCTTTCTGCCTGGTTGTTCAGGAGGACTTCTGAGGCGCCGGATCCAGGGCAATCTTGGGCCGGGGTCCTTGGCGCTTCGGGAAGGTGTAACGCTTCGCCGAGCGGGAACGTCCTCTCTCCTGCCGAACCTTAGGGGGCCGGGGTTCGGGAGTGGCTGACGCTTGACTGGCGGGCTGCTGAGTCGGCGCAGGCTTGGGGCGACTAACAGCAGCAGAGGAAATGGAGCGTTTCGGGAGGAAGTGTCGCATCGCTTGAGACGACTTCTGAGCCTCCGTAAACCGTTGCTCGAAGCCCTCCACAGCTGGCCCGAACAGGCTGTTCAACGAGACCGGAGCGTCAAGGAAGGGAACTTTATCCACCTCTTTCATCTCCGTCAACGTGAGCCAAAGGTGGCGTTCCAACACTACCAGGCTGGACATCGACCGCCCGATGGTCTGGGCGGTGGCTTTGGTGGCGCGCAGGGCCAGGTCCGTCGCGCTCCTCAGGTCCCTGAGTGAAGCTGCATCGAGACCGGCCTCCTCGCTGGCGAGCATCTTGGCCTGAAAGACCTGGAGCACAGCCATAGAGTGCAGCGCCGAAGCCGCTTGTCCAGCCGCCGAGTAGGCGCGTCCAGCGAGTGCAGACGTGGCTCTGCACGGCTTGGACGGATGGCTCGCTCTCACCTTCCATCCGATAGCCGTGGGTGGGCAGAGATGCGCGGCCACGGACTCATCCAGAGGGGGCAGGTGCTCATATCCCTTCTCTTCAGCGCCGTCAACGGAGGTGAGGGCGGAGGAAGCAGAAGGACAGATGCGAGACGAGTAGGGGGCGCGCCACGATTTAGTGAGCTCGTCGTGGACTTCGGGAAAGAAGGGGGATGAGCATTGGCGGGGGGCCAGCTGGCGCCCAGGGAGAAACCACTCATCCAACCTGCTACGAGTTGACTCAGGCGGAGACCAATCGAGCCCAAGCTCATTGACAGACTTTGTCATCACACGGACGAGCTCCTCGTCCGTTCTGGGTCTGGCGCTGCGTGAAGAGGACGGCGGCAAGAGGGCAGGGTCAGTAACCGAGCCCGATAACTCCTCCACGTCCGAAGCCGCCAGAGAAAGGCTGTCATCCATTTCGTCGTCACTCCCACCGAACGAGATCATGTCGCTCGCAGCCGCAGAGGGACGCTGATCGGGTTGAGTGAAGAGGACCGGCGAATCCTCTCTCTGCGGTGACGGCGAGGCACGCGGGCACTGAGCCGACGTGAGCTCGCTCGTCTCCGGCCGCTCGAATCCTCTGCCCCGCTGTTTCTTCCTCGCAGCTCCCTGGGAGGAAGAGAACAGGAGGGCGCGAGGGGCGGGGTCACTTTCTGAAAAGAAAGCTATCCGCGAGCGCAGAGAGGAGAGACTGAAACACTCGCAGTGCGAGATTTCCCCAAGCATGACACACACTCAGCGTGGCCGTCATCAACGTGTAGCCTGCACGTCTTACAATGATGGCGCGGCATTTGAAACAACGCCGTGAGAATTTGCTCTTTTGTGAGGCTCTTTTAGATCGTCGCCGGATGGCGGCAGGGGATACAGACCTGGAGCTGCGAGCTGCGCGCTGCAAGAGGTCCAATCCGGCTGCTGAGGCGTTTCAACGGCGAATCTCGGCGTCAGCGAAGAGTCAGCGAGGAAGATCTTCGTCGCTGAAGAGCAGAAATCTGAGATGCGGCGGCGGGCGGCCGCATATAGCCAGAGGCCCGCCGATTCTGGCGAGGCTTTGGCGGAGCTGCATAGCCATAGGCTTCTCGCCATGCTTCGCTGAGCCATTGGTTCGATTTTATAGCACTGCACAAACCAATGGACATGCAGTTTCACTGCGTGATTGAAAAGGCTTCAGTGGAAGAGGAAAAAAGAGTTTTTCCCATACAGCGTCTTACGACGCAGTACGAGTGAGAATATCGACAGGGAACAATTTTCTGTTGTACATATGTGATATTGGACACCTAAACATTAAAATAATCAATATTTGTCAATCTATATTGACCAATCAAGCAGTATACAGTCAGCTGGTGTGTAGATTTTTCATTCTTTCAAGTTTGTCAGCAGTACTCACATGCGACTGGATAAATGCAGCAAAGTCCAGAGTGTGGCAAGTTAGAAGCAAAGAAAACAAGAAAAGTTAATTACACACACTCACAGGAAAACACAGTTATGCGTGAATAAATCATGCACGCATGCTAAATATACACTCGTTTGCTTGATCTCACTTTTTAAATCTAAATTCAGAATTATTTACCAAATGATTCTCGATGGCAATGATGAACACAGTGAAAAGTCTTAAATCAAGATTACAACAGCATTCTTCAGATGATTATGTTAACTCTGTGTTTTAATATACTGAAGTTTGCAAATGAGATCCATTTGTATATTACAACATCTTTTATTGGCTAGTGTGACTAGTGCTACCACCTGCAGTTCATTTGGCTTTTGTGTAAAGCATATTTTTGTGCAAATTAGATTGCTGCAACTTCCCTCGCTAATGAAAGCTCAGTTATTAACTAATGACTTTAAATACAAATGAACAATAGCGTCTTTTATGAACCCATTTTTATTTAAAAGACCCTTTCTAAAAGTTGTTTTCATCAAGAGCAATAAACCCCAGTGCATGTATCGAATCACAGAGGCTGCCCACCTTGAACCCTCCCATATCTTGTAATTATAAGCTTAAGATGAAATATCCCATTTAGAAAATGAATCCAAGCAAAGTAATTGTCCACACGAAAAGCCCCTGTTAGCTTTGTTTATCTTCCCCACACAGATTATTTCTGCCAGATCATACACTAATACTGTTTTTCTCCTTTATAATTACAGGCTCTGTTAACCCAGGGAACATTATTATTCTGAGAAATGCACCGAGTGGTTTCGCTAAGACTCTGGTGAACACAAATGCAGGCTTCAACAGAGGAGGCCTTCAAATCTTGGTGTATTTACTGTGGCCGGCAAACAGCTGTGAAATTGCAGAATTTTATTGCACAATGAGAGCTGTCTTGTTTAGTGGACGTGTTGTTAAAGTAAGCAACTGTAATGTGGACTAAAGTGGATCATGAAAACAACAAATCAAGCAGTCACGCTGACAGAAACACAAGTGCGCACATTTACAGTACTGTATATAATTACATTGTCTCTACTGTTTCAAATAAAGCTTGATAGTATTGCTAGAAACAAACCTAGATCATACACTTTTGGCTTTCTTTTTGCCTTTTGTTACTTTATTTATTTATTTATTTACTTTTAGAGTCAATCATTTCCTTTTCTGAAGCATGATAGGCTAAGCTGCTTGCAGCTACTTAGCCTAGCACTACTTAGCCTTTTTCCATGATAACACACAACACTTTTTGCATTTTAGCAAGCAAAAAGAAGCCTTTGTGATCTAATTTTCATTAGAATACATTCCCAAAACTACACTCATATTTTATAAATTTTTTAACAGATTTGTCCCAAACCTGTATTAGCGAACCTGTATTAGCTGGCACACACAGGCACACACAAAAAAAAAGTCTTATGGAAAATTAATTATTTGCATGAGTAGACTGCATACAAAGTCAATGCAAAGATTCGAAGAGACGCGAATTCGCACCGGTTGATGCGAATTGGGTGACACATTTGCCACAAACACACGATATTCACCTCAATTGCATATTCCGAGCAGTTGAGCAAAAAATTCACATGACGCATTGTTGCACAAGCCAATCAGCGAAAAGCTTATTGACACATCCGGTTGTATCAGAAAATGTTTTTATTGTTTTTATTTGCACTAGTGATGCCACAAACATCCCGCAAGTAATCTAGAGTGAGTAACACAACGCAAATATTCGCTTCACTTTTGGTGTGAACACACCATTATGGTTTGTGCATACAAAAAGCGAATTTAATTATTTGGGTGAGTAGATTACATACAAATTCAATGCAAAGAGGTGAATGATGCAAATTGGATGGCATGTTTGTCGTGAATGTGCTATATTCGCCTCAATCACATCTTCCGTGCAAGTCGAGTGGAAAATTCACGACGCATTGTTGCACAAGCCTATCGGCGAAGAGCTTATTGACACGTCCAGTTTGACATGATGACTTTATTTGCACAAGTGACTCAAAAAACACAAGTAATCTAGAACGATCGCTTCACTTTTGGTGTACACGTACCATTAGTTTTCCAGGCTTTCGAGTATTTGGCTAGGCTAGGTTAAACCTGCTAAGATTCACAAAAACAGCTGGCTTAAGCCGTTTTCTTTTCAACAGGCTTGCAGTTTCTTCAAAAAAAAACCAAGACAGGAAGCCCAGCAAAGTACTTTCCTATAGAGCAGGTACACCTGTGACACAATCATGATTGAATCCCACCGCAGGTCATCTGTAAATGAACTCTTCTGCCCATTGCGTGAGAGCCAAAAGACACCCGGACAAACTGCAGTGTCGCCTGTTTACAGGAGTCCCACACCACAAGAGTCCATCAAGCTCAGTTCGTCCTTCTCTTGTCGTGTCTGTTTTCCTCCCACGCCGCTTTCGGCCTTGTGAAGAACTTCTTAACGGCTCTGGGTATGTCTTGTGAGTGGTTGCTATGGAGCTTGTTTTCGTTCTGCTGTGTGCTGCACATAGCTGTGATATTGATCCAATAGAACAATAAAACACAACTTTTCTCTCTGTACTTCAGAGGTGCTTTATTAAAGGTGCTATGGTCCTTCAGCATGAGAGAGAATTAGAAAGGAACAAAAACTAAAGCAGCCATAGCTCCAGAGGAGTGATGACGCATGAGATGAAATGAATGGATAAAGGTGGAAATTGGACATGGGGAAAAGACAGGAAAATAGTGGCCATAAATTGTGGCATTATACTTGAGATTTTACAGTGCTCAATTGCTCTTATGCCCTCAAGGACATTTAGAGGAAAATACCGATGCACTGACATTAAAATTTTGGTTAATATCCATAAGCTGGTAATTATTTTCATAAAAATGTCAAAAAGTGTCAAAAAGTGTCAAAAAAAAAAAGAACAGACATTAAAAATTTATAATAAAAATTAAATAAAATACTAAAAATTAAAACTGGTGTGTTAAATGCAGTAATGTAAATTTAGGCATAACAACATTTCAATGTACAGTACAAAAAAGGATATTCATTTTGAAATTGAAGATTTAATTTATTAGTATTTTTAAAAAAGTAACTTTAAATACACATTAGATAGCAAAGGTAATCTAAATGTAAATTACTGATTGAAAATGAGCATGAACAATTACATGAGCTGATAAAATGTAAAACCGTAACTTGAATGCAATGTAAGTCGCTTTGGATAAAAGCGTCTGCTAAATGCATAAATATAAATGTAAATGTAAATGTAAATAAATCTGTAATCTCTAATAATAGCCAGTAACCAATATGACACCAATTTGTGCTTCCCTAGTGTAAAATAACTTGTTATCAAGGTACCATTATATGATATATGATCTGAACATAGACTTTACCATTCAATTATTCAGGGTAAGATTTTTTTTTTTAATTCATTCATTTATTTATATATTTATTTATTTATTTATTATTATTATTATTACTTTTATTCATGCATTAAATTAATCAAAAGTAACAGTAAAGTATTTTACATTGTTACATAAAAAATATTTTTCGAATAAATCATGTTCTTACAAACTTTCTTTTCATAAAGCAATCTTGAAAAAAAAAAGTATAAGAGTTTTCACAAAAATATTAAACAGCACAACTGTTTACAATACTGATAATAATAAGAAATGTTTCCTGAACAGCAAATCAGCAATTAGATAGATCATCTGACACTGGAGTAATGGCTAAAAAGTATATAATATTCATATAAAAAAAAGAACGTTTTAATCAGATAAATGCAGTCTTAGTGAGCATAAGAGATTAAAAAAAAAGTTACAAAA
Organism: Tor tambroides; assembly: GCA_021397915.2. Lineage (NCBI taxonomy): Eukaryota > Metazoa > Chordata > Actinopteri > Cypriniformes > Cyprinidae > Tor > Tor tambroides. Next base: position 14,916 of record JAFVLL020015294.1, read on the forward strand.
TCTTGTTCAAGTGCACCTTCAAAGTGAGCAGGCCATTCTCATGCTCACTTTCAAAAATAATTCACCCAATGTGTGGAACTGGAACTGTCGGAAAGTGATGAGACAAGTTTCTAATGATCAAGGCCACTGGCGGGGTGGAGCGATAGAGGCCGTGGAAACGGATCGCGGGCGCTGCCTCACTCTTTATGGCGAGCTCACAGGTGGTGGATTATTTGAACGTATAAACAAACACATGTACACAAACACAAACAAGCCTACACAGCCTCCCCTGGCTTTCTTCTCAGTCATTAGATCTCAGCGAACAGCCCTGGGGGAGACGCTCACCTATTTCTATCAGCTCTCATTAGAAGCAGGGAGGACATGAAAGAGCAGCCGTTTCTTGCCACTGCCTGTATATGACAGAAAGGAGGGACCCGACTCAAACTTCTCTGACAATACAGCACTGAAGGGGAGGAGAGGATATGTCCTCACTTTCATATTCTTACACTCTTTCTTTCTACCCTGATAGCTTTCGGCTATATGAGCACGGCAGTGGTGTATAATCTCCCTTGATTTACGGATGCTTGACTTTGAATGGAAAGTGATGTCAAAGAGGCTGTGTATTAGGCACAGAGTACTTAACTTTCCCTTTGAAAACAATCTAAAAAGCAGGAACTAAGTGGTGCCTGCTAAGGAAATCATCATTATTACTATTGCTGAAATTTTGGGTTATGGATTTGATTTGGACATGAAAGATACCTCAAACCATGCAGCTTGATGAGAAAATGTATGCTATTACAAAAATATAAAATACACACAACTGTTCAAAGTTTGGGATCGGTAAGATTTTTTAAATGTTTTCACCTAGATTGCATTTATCTGATCAAAAAAAGAGGAATAAAGAAAAGAAAAGAAAAGAAAAGAAAAGAAAAGGTTGGTAATATTTTTTATTATTTTTGAAAGAAGCCTCATACTGTATGCTCACTGAATTTTTTCTGGTTAAAAATGCAGCAAAAATAGTAATATTGTGTTCAAAAAAAAAAAAAAAAAA
>JAFVLL020015295.1:0-11555 GCA_021397915.2 Tor tambroides
ATATTAGAATGATTTCTGAAGATCATGTGACACTGAAGACTGGAGTAATGATGCTGAAAATACAGCTTTGATCACAGCAATCAATTACATTTTAAATTGTAATAATGTTTCACAATATTACTGTTTTAACTGTGTTTTTTACTAAATAAATGCAGCCTTGGGGAGCAGAAGACACTTCTTTCAAAACATTAAAAACAAACTTTTGAACAGCAGTTCTTGGCTTTTTTCAGATGTATATTTAGAAGTGGCGTTCTGAGAAAGTAACAAGCTTTTGAAAATGAGCAAAGATTAATTAAATGAACATACCGAGCGGCGACATCTCAGGCACTCCTGCGGTGTACGGCCCGTCCAGAAACTTAGGTTCGTTGTCATTGATGTCCTGGACCTTCACAATAAATTCAGACTCGTCCTCCACCGGAGCATTGGTTTCACTGTTGACCGCTTGAGCACGCAGAGTGTAATAACCCTGTTCCTCTCGATCCAGGCGTTTGGTGGCATGGATATCCCCTGTTTTCTCATCAATTGTGAAAATAGAGGATGCTCCGTCTCCAGTCAACACGTACCTGACGTTTCCATCACCCTTATCCACATCTGAATGCAGCTGTGAAAGATATACAGCACATACAGAATTATAGACAACCAAAACTCACACTTCAGCTGCTATATGCTCTGAAATTTTGACTAAATGGGTACAGTCAGTACAATCATAATTACAGTAAAGTACTATAAAACACATTTCAGAATTTAAAATTTGCTTGTTAGTCCAAACAACCTTTTTGAAACCAAGCTGAAATGTGACTCGCTTTCTACATCTTTGTCTTCATGATGCAATAGAGATGAATACATCGATGCAAGACTGTGGAAAACTAGTGGTGTTTTGAAAACAGTGGGGGGCGGCACAGTGGCTCGGTGATTAGCACTGTTGTCTCACAGCAAGAAGGTCCCTGGTTTGAGCCCCGGCTGGGACAGGAGGCCTTTCTGTGTGGAGTTTGTATGTTCTTCTTACGCTGGGTGCTCTGGTTTCCTCCCAGAGACATGCATGTTATTGTCCCCGGACGTGTGTGAAAACAAAGACTTGTGTATGGATCGACTGGCTCTCGCCATGAATATAGCCTTGGATCCTGGAATGGCGTTAAGAAGGAAATAAACAAACAAACAAAGAACACAGTGGGTACTTTTTAACCTCTTTACCTGAATCTCACAGGAAGACTGGGTTTAGGGATGGGCTTAGAAAAGGCCTTAGTGATTTTAGCAAATCAGGTAAAGTGTCCACCTGCCACCATGATGCTGCAAAACATAAGCAACCTGGTTCATTTCAAATCCTGATCTGTAATGAAGTATTGTTTTGACATGTAAGGATAAGGACAGTTCTTTTGCAAAATGATTTTGTTCTGCTTATACATTGGATAATCAAGACTGTTATAAATCAGCTGCTGTTATAAACATTGAAAATGTCTATACTGCATGATTTATTTAGCTAACTTTGGAAGTTTCCTTAAAGCAGATGTGTATATGAAAAGGGTAACAAGACACAAGTTTAAAAAAATGAGGGACTAGGGAATAATGAGGGGAAACAGGAGCACAAAGGCAACTACAAAGAGCAGGCAATACATTAGTGGGTTTTCAATCCTGGAGACCCACTACTCTGTCTCATCAGTTCAGCTGATGTATCTCTCTTCTAACCATCTGATGATCTGAATCAGGGGTGTTAACCTTAAATATCTTTATTAAATACCTTAAATAAATAGCTACAGCATGTCTAGTTACACTGCTTGTAAACAGCTGGCGTCTCCTTCTAAAGATAAATAATCATCTCTGGTGTCAGATTAACATGATCCAACACGTGAAGGCTCTCAGGATGACAATCAGTCCCTGCTCAGAGACATCAGATCATGATTTCACCTCACACTAACACACAGCTGCACAGATGATAAAGAGCTGCGTGCTTCTCTTACTGCAGATGAAGCTTGTTTTAGTCTGTTGCCTTTTCCTATAATAAACAACGCCACACAGAGATGCTGTAAATGCTTTCAGCTCTGCAGGAGTCACGTGTTTCTCTATTATGTCACTAACACACCTTTCTTCCATCTGTGATGACCATATAATGACCTTACAGACGAATCTCTCATATCTGACTCCTCTTTTACTGAGCCAAACAATCTGTATGTTTAAGGTAATGTGAATGAGAGAACAATCCAATTTGTCAATACTAATCAAGAGACAAAAAATGTATCTACAATGGCCTTGTGCTGTTATTTCATAATTTCTATATTGCATCTTAAACACAGTAATTACACACATCATGTAATATGAAGGCATTCATATGCCAGAAAACAAAGCCCTCAAAATTGCTGAAAAATAATAACAAATAAGTTTAAAAATTTAAAACTCCAAATGCATATGACTCCATTTAACACAAAATGAGTTATCAAAACTGCCCTTTTGTATAAACTGAGTTTAAAACTCCACGGTATTGCCTCAGTTGCAACTCTTCTTGGTTTATTAAAATAGGTCAGGATTTTAACTCAGGTCCCCCATTGACTAAACACAAACTAAACCACCTATTGTCATGCTTAGTTGGCAGTACAAAGTGCATGAGGATGAAGGAGACACAGGGCTTAAATATACAGGGAGTGTAATCAGGGAGAAGAGAAACAGGTGCGGGTTAATCAGAACCCACAGAAACTAACTAGAGGGGAAAACAGAAACCAAGGAAACAGACAGGCAACACGGGCATTGGAAATAAAACAAAATCAAAACAGGCTATAATATAAAGTTTTCTGTTTCTTCTAGCCCAGCATGGAGGCAACATAATTTTCCATTTGCCATTAAACAGTAAAATATGTGCATTGTTTGGGTCCATAAACACTGCATTTTATTATTTCTCGAAGCATTAGTAGGTAATTATTTATTCTTAGAAATGCATCTAACCCTATAATATAACAAGAAATTGGTGCTACTGAGATGTGGACTAGTTGAGAAAACAAGGAAATTTAAACATTTCAAAATCACCACAAAAATGATTTCCTGCTTCTAGACCAGTGGTTTTCAATCCTGGTCCTGGGGACCCACTGTTCTGCACATTTTGTATGTCTCCCTTATCTGACACACTCAAGTCAGTTCATGGATCTCTCTCCTAACGAGCTGATGATCTGAATCAGGTGTGTTAAATAAGGGAGACGTACAAAATGTGCAGAGCAGTGGGTCCCGAGGACCAGGATTGAAAACCACCGTTCTAGACTGCTGAATGAGTTCACTGAACTGAAAGTCCAGAGAGAAATCGTGGTAGTGTTGATCAGAGTTTCATTGCATTGATCGGTGTAATAGGCAAAATACTCATAGTAATTTCCAAATACAAACATGTGCACTCCGACACAAAAAAATTTTGTGTGCCAAATACATCAGGCAGTCAATGAACGGTCCATTGGTCATTTGAGTTTCCTGAAGGGTCTGAGTGAAAGCTCTTATTTGTTGTGTGCTAAAATCAATGGAAGGTAAGTGATGGTAAGGCAGGTTAACAGCTTTGGGAGCGTCAGTCAGCCTGGAATGGTCTACCACGTGAATCATAATTTGACAGTAGCTCTGAAGCGTCTGGAGATGGGGCCTTACACATGCAAATGTGAAAATAGCTTCAGACAGCTTCACTGAGGATAAGACAGGCTTCAGCGCTCACAGACCAATCAGCTTTCCATCAAAGTCACAACTGATTCTTACATTTCTGATTATACATTTTCTGGAGCAGGAGAAGACTTCACATCTGTGTCCAATCACAGAGAAAATGACATCGAGTATAGTATTTATATGAGAGAGAGAAAGAGAGGCTAGAAAAACTCTTACATGTCTGAATGTCTGCACAAACCATGTTTGTTTCCTGGTTATTTCTTCTTGCTTATTAAAAAAAAAAAAAAAAAGTTTTGTATTCATATATTTATTGATTGATTGATTTTATTTTGTTTATGTATTATATAATCATTATTTTGTTCATTGCTTATGTAAAGGCCATTGGAAATTCTGTACAAGTCATGCTAATAAAGCTCATTTGAACTGAATTGAAAGAGGTTTTGACATTTGAAGAGATGAATTGAGCTTTATTAGCAATGCTTCGAGTTGTTAAATTGAAGCGCAATACATTTGACCAGATGATACACTGAAGATCTTAATTTGTGTAAACAGATGCATTTACACTAGAGTAGCAGAGAGTCAGAAGAGTATTGACAAACCTGGGAACAAATGCTCTGTTGACCCAATGCTGTTTGAAAGGCCACAGAGGACAGAAGAAGATCCAGGAACTGGAAATATATAACGTGATCATCCATAAGTTGTTCCTCAGTCATTTCTTATTCCAAACATTTTATCTAATAAGTTATTGAAAACAAACTCTATTTTGATAGTAGGCTGGTAGGCCAAAGACTGCATATGATGTATTGAGGCTGCGTATCAGAGCATAAATAAGGAGGAGCTTAAATAAAAGTCCATTAACTGTTTTGATTTATATCTTTATATCTTTTTCACATTGGGACATGGCACTTTTTGTACATTGTGTTTTGTTTTTTTTTTGTAGAGAAAGCTTTGGACATAAAAGTAAAACTAAAGTATTTCACAAATGTCAAAATGATTCTTCCTTGAGTTAATGTGTCATACTGGGAATTTGTCATTCTGAGCAATTTTGAACAGCAAACCAAGGGATGGAATGAAAATATTGTGTTAAAAAAAAAAAGCCTAACCCATAAAAAAAAATAATCTTTTGTTTCTATAGATGCTGCATTCTATGGTCTCACTTCTGCCCCGAAGCAGAGCTTTCTGGAAAAGAAGACACACAGAATACCTTTAGGCTCTGTTTACACTAGTACATTTTCAAATTAAAACGCATAACTTTTGCTACAGTTATGCCTGTCATTTACACTACTCCGGTGTTTTCGACCCTCGAAAACTGAGACTTTTGAAAATGCTGTAGACCCCGTTTTAGTTTGAAAACTCCGGGGTTGCGTTTCAGCGTAAACGGACCAAAACGGAGACTTTTGAAAATGATGGCGTGGCTGCCCTCTGCGTATCTTTGACAACTTTGTAAACAATAACATCATGCTCACTGTACCTGCCCATGACTAGCAACCAACTTCCTGTTTACACTTTTACACACATGCCCTGTGTGCATGAATAGTGACATGCGTTTTCGGTTGCATAGTGCAAGATTGTTTCTGAAAACGCCAGTGAAGGTGAGGATCATTTTCATTTTAAAATGCTGTTTTAAAACAAAAACACACCAGTGTAAACAGGGCCTTAATTAGGTGTTTTCCACACAAAATGTCTTTTGTCATGGAAGATTTGCAATGTTTCAGTTCATGGAATGTTCGAGTATATAATGAAATGTGAAAGTAAATAAAGATATTAATTATGCCGTTGTTTTAAGTCAGATGTGCTACAAATCACTTAAATACTGTGGGAAAATGTAGACAAAATTATAAAATATATAAAAAAAAATGTTTGTCTAGTGTCTTATAGTTTTTGGTGGCGATAAACTAATTAGTAATGTTTTACCTTTTTTTTGTTGTTGTTTGTTTGTTTGTTTGAATTGATATTCATGTTTATATAAAGTTCCCAGGGCAATGTTTGGAGGATATTTGCATGGTGATAAACGCAAAATCTGAATGTTTAAAAAACATTTTCATAACGATGATGATAGAGATGATAGAATGGAATGTTCCTATAACAATGACATAAACCAAGAAGAAAAAAACCCTTTCTTAATACATTTTTTTAAAAAGGACATTTTACACATTTCTGAATGTTTTTTTTTAAACAAGACTTTAATTACGTTGATAGAATGGTACATTACTGTAAAGTTAACATAAACCCCCCAAAAACATTCTCAATATATGAAAAAATATATATTTTGAATGTTTAAAAAAAAAAAACATTCAGAAATAATGTTTTCATAACTTAATGGGAATGTTAGCAAAACATTCTAAGAACTTATTTTTGTTATCTGGGTGTCACACTACGGTGAAATAAATGCACAAAAAAGAAGATCATCAAGTCAAATAGTCTTTAATTAATCCACAAGAAGGTAAATCCACAACAAACAGGCAGGATACACATGTAGGGATGTAGTCAAGTCCAGACGAGGGAACACAGGACAGACTGAACTAAATACACAGGCAAACGCAGATGATTAACAAGACACACCTGAACCAAATGACATAATCAACGGGAGACAGAAACTAGGTCAGACTGAGCACATGGGGAATGAAAACACAACAAAACAGTTCATGGGTGTGACACTGGGAATGGGCATAATCATCATTTCAATCCACTGTTTCTGCTTTCTTTTAAGAAAAGTTTGCAACATGAGGAGAAAGCTTTCTTGGCATATTTTTAGATATGAAAGGCAAGCAGAGCCCTGCTGAGTCGCCTAACTTCTAAGCGTGTGTTCACAGGACACTCTGCATTTGCCAGTAATTAAAAAAACAGCACAGACACATGTACTAGATGCACATCAGTTAGGACTGCAACATCTCACTTTTTTTCAGCATCTCGTTTTGAAAACTGCTGTCACACTACTGAAAAATATAGTGACGCTAATAATATTGAATATTACATTACTGAATATTACACCAATAATGTACAAATCCCTTGTTTAAATTGAATAATTCTGTACATTTTTTACACTCAGCAGGTGAGTCTGAACTCAAATAAAACTGAAGCATGAATTTATACTGAACTAAATGAATTGTGATAACAGCAAATGTTGAAACCTCAAGTCTAAACAATTTTTATATTTTTTTACATATTTTATTAATTTATAAAGCACCAGTTAAAACCGTAGTGCTGCACAATGCAGAGTGTACTTGCATAACAATAATTTGTCTCGTGTCAGAACGGAAGAGAGGCTCTCAGGAGCCCACATAAACGTCATTTTGATTTTCCTGACAAAAAAGTCCCAAAAACTGTCCTTCATATAAAAATCAGTCCAAACCCTTTCATTGGCAACCTAGGAAGTGAGGCAATAAAAAAGCAATTAATAACATGAAAATTGGTACATATTACCCCTTTAAGTGAAAGCCAAAGCGAAAAGAATTTAAAATGATATATGAGACCGCCTCTCGGTCTCAGTTCAGTCCTAGGATATATTGATCAGTCAGTCTGAGGATTCTGCTAACAGGATAGCAGAATATAACAGGCCCGCAAGGTAAGAAGATTCTAAAGCAAAAAGTAATTTTATACTCAATTCTAAAATGAACTGGTAGCCATTGAAGGGAAAAAAGAACAGCAGTAATCTGGTCATGCTTACAGGCGGCTAACATCAGTCTAGCTGCAGCAATCTGGACCATTTGCAGTCTAGTAAGAGAAGCATTATTAATTCCTATTTAGAGGGAATCACAGCCAATCGACCTAAGATAAAGCATTGATAACCTTCTCAAAATCCTTAACAGACAGGAAAGGTTTTACCTCAGATAAAAGTCTCAACTGAAAGAAACTCGTCTTAATGACTTCATTAATCTGTTTATCGAACCACTGCCATACTGAAAGCCCAGATTTTTTTACTGGTGATTTAAGAGGGTCAAATACTCAGACCCAACATTTTCTCGGAAAGGCCAAACATAATCATCCGTTTTGTTTTATTGAGACCAAAAACATTTAATGACATCCATGCTTTCACATCATTTAAACAGGCCATCAGGCAAATACCGCTTTTTCTATAATCTTAGAAATAAAATGTAATTTAGAAATAGGCCTTGAGTTAGGAGAAAAAACTAAATATTCTATCAAGATGATGATTATTATTATTATTATTAAGAGGCTGAACAACTGCTGGCTTAAAATGCCCTGGAACAGACCCTGTTATTAACCTTTCATTTATTATGGACAACAAAGTAGGACCTATAGTGTCTATTATTTGTTTCAAGAAGTGTATCAGAATAACATCTTGAGTCACACACCGGTTTCTCAATGTTGTTTCGTATCTCTGCAATGCTATTCACAAAACCTTGAGGAAATGGTCATATTATATAGATCAGTGTTTCCCAGCCCTTTTCCTAGAGGCAGCCCAACAGCACACATTTTGGATTTCCTTACCATATAATAGGCAAAAAATGGTATGTCACAAAAGACGTATATGTCTGAATTCACAGTACTCATAAAATGGGGCAAAACATATCGGATGACCTACACTTCTGAAGTGGCCTACTAATACTTGATTCTGAATTGTGGGACTTTACCATGTCATGAGGTCACAGGAGAGGACTGTGAATGACAACATGATGAAGGTAGTACATCCAGATACATCCAACGGGGCGAAACACAAATGTAAAGATAAAATGTGTAGATTTTTGGATGTTACAATACTGCCCCCAGGTCAACCTGTATTACAAAGTATTAATGAATTAAATATTTAAGTACCCCTTGCTACGCTTAATAAGAATATTAGATGAAGTGTTTTTGCTAAGCGCCTCTTTTGCTAAGCGAACATTTGTAACAGTTCCTTGAACAATGCCGTTTGTGTGAAAATAGTTGTCTGTGAAGTTCTGCAGATGTCTGTGGGTTGTTATTACATATGTTTATCCAGGCACATATCTATCTGCTTTCTTTCATCTAATCTCAGTTTCTGGCATGATGCCATTGCTAACAGGTTAGCCTGAGGGATGTCAGCACCTAAAAAATAATATAAATGCAAATGACACATTGTGCCGCTATTCTGCCTCTGAAAATATCCACTCTGAAACTGCACTCGCTCACGTTCCTTCTTTTCATGAACAGTTTTTGTCTCTTGCTCAGCTTCTGTCTGAAGTGTTTCAACTGTCAACTTTCAGCTCTATCATTTCACAGGCAAACAGGAAAAAAGGTCACAGATATTGCCTCTAAGGTGCCCATTACAGGAGAGAGAATGGGAAAAGAGCTTTGGTGTTATGCTCTATAATTCTTTGAAGAGGAAGCCTATTCACGTACTCCATTTGTGATTCCACTTGAACAAACAATGCACAAGTCTCTGCATATGATGCAGTGATGAAATTTGTCAATGGTTTGTACTGCGGCTAGTGACATGCTTCCATAATGCAAAACTGTTTCAAGTGAGGTAGTGAAGATGTAGAAGAACAGAACAGAGGAATGAAACTCATTAAACGTGCCAAATGAAGTGACTTCACTTCAGTGTCACTGGTGAACGTGATGAAGAATTATGTTTTATACACAGCCAGTTATCTACTCCTGTGGCTATTGTTATAAGACTGCAAGAGAAACATCACATTTAATATAGTTAATTAACATGATCCCATCATCAATGAACTGTGTGTGTGATGCAGGGCCCATTGAGCCCCACTGAAGCCGCGCTACGCAACGGGCCCTAAACTCATCACCTAACCCTATGAGATCACAATGGGTGCTCACTGCAAAACACCCAGTGTTTATTGGACATATTAGACAACATCTCCAAACAATGACTGGGTGAGCTGTGAAATGGGGGAATTTGCAACAAACAGAGAAATACATGACAAGACTTTAAATTCATGCAGAGAGAAGTAGTTCAGTTGAAGTCTGTCATGATGCATCTACTTTAGTGTTCATAATCTTATCTCTTGCCTACGGGCATTTATAAATATTTCAATAATACATTTTGAGCTGGTGAAAGTAATTTCACTGTTTAGTGGTAGCAGATTTAGGAGTAGTATTTTGTTCTTGAATGTTGAACATATCGAAGATATTGAAAAATAAACAACATAAATTGTGTAGTGCTTTGAATACAAATTATTCAAGTATACCTTTCTCAGAAGTTTATAAGAAAGCCATAAACATTCAAACTTTACAAAAATAGCCATCTGTGAGACAACATCTTCATGCTAAACCTGAGCTATATTACTGAAAGACAAGCAGAAATATATTGCAACAGTCTGGGAGAAAATCGACTAAGAATCAATGTGCTGGTTTAGAAATCACTAAATGAATAACATAAACCAGGTAAAGGCACGAACTTGAGCATTCTCAAGCATAAACATGATTTGTGGCATAATGCTGATTACAGCAGAAACTTTATAGAAATATATAGAAATTACAGTTATGCACAAAGGAAGTAAACATCTATCCATTTATCCATCTACAGTGCCCTCCACTAATATTGGCACTTTTGGTAAATATGAGCAAGGGTAGCTGTGAAAATAAATCAGTACCATTTATCTTTGATCTTTCATTCAAAAAAGTCACAAAATTCTAACCTTGAAGTAAAACAATTGAAAGTGGGGGAAACTGAAACAACACACTGTGAAATAAATGTTTTTTTCTCCAATGGATGTTGGCCACAATTATTGGCACCTCTAGAAATTCTTATGAGTAAAATATCTCTGAAGTATATTCCCATTCATATTTACATTTTTTAGCACACCAGGGTGATGTTATGGAAGGAGACTCAGAGGATTAGCAAATATACAGGTATCTTTATTTACAGCAACAAATGCAGATGGAAATGGCAGCTGAGTATCAAGGGTAATGGAACAGTTCTTGGATTGATGTGGAGACAGAAACGGGAGGATGATAAGGTTTGAGTAGTAAGACATGGAAGGAAGAGTGAATCTTGTACTGTGAAGGAAGCTGAAGTTGATACGTGACTGGATTGATCTGCTTGATGATGGTGAAGGGGCCAACATATCTGGGACTGAGTTTCTTGCAGGGCAGGCGCATCCTGATGTCCCGGGTGGACAGCCAGACCTTCTGACCAGGTTGGTATGATGGAGTTTCAGCCCTACGAAGGTCTGCTGTCATCTTGGTTCTGCGCACTGCCCGCTGCAGCTGATGATGAGCTGTGTCCCAGACCCTCTCGCTCTCTCGGAACCAGTAATCGACAGATGGGACATCAGACGGTTCCCCCGACCAGGGAAATAGGGGCGGCTGGTAACCGAGAACGCACTGGAAGGGAGTGAGTCCAGTGGATGGTTGGCGAAGCGAGTTCTGTGCGTACTCGGCCCAGCCTAGGAACTGGTTCCAAGAGTTCTGGTGGCCATGGCAGAAGGTTCTTAGGAAACGTCCGATTTCCTGAATTTTCCTCTCCGTCTGCCCGTTAGACTGAGGATGGTATCCCGACGAGAGGTTTATGGTCAAACCTAGGAGCGAGAAAAAGGCCCTCCATTTTGCCAGATGGTAGGTGGCACGGACTCTTGGAGATAGCACAGTCAGAACAGCCTTGGACGAACCTTCTCACATCCCGAGCCATATTAGGCCACCAGAAGCTATCCTTCAGCAGCGAGAGGGTGCTGTTGGCCTCTGAGTGGCCAGTGCCCAGAGAAGTGTGAACGGAGTGAATCAGGGGAGTGCGTTGTGCTCTGGTGACATACTGCAACCCCTGTGGACAGCCCGGCGGAGTGGCCGTGGAAGCATTGGAGGAGGTAGCGGGATTGGAGGTCCATTGGATGGGGCTTACGAAGATTTTCTTGGAGATGATGGGTTCAGGTTCCTCACTGACCTCTTCAGGGGCATGAAGGCGAGAGAGAGCATCTGCTTTAACATTCTTGGGACCTGGACGATAGGAGATGGTAAAATTGAATCTGGTGGAAAAAAAAAGAAAAAAAAAAAAA
>JAFVLL020015296.1:0-39261 GCA_021397915.2 Tor tambroides
TTTTAACACGTTTTTTTTTTTTTTTTTTTTTTTTTAAAGCCTTAGCATCACTTGTTTCCAGATGCCATTTGGTTTATAATTTTTGTACCCTAATGCAATAAATTCCATATATATTTTATGTGGCTTGGGTGTGCAAATATATTGTGGCTACTGTGCAAGTGTAAGTTGCATTTATTTTCATAAAATAGTTTTTCTAAAGTCTAGTTTGTCCTACTACAAACTAAATGAGATGTTGTAATTAAGCAATGATTTGCATTCACAGACTTCTGATATTTTCGTACTAAGTTCAGATCTGCTTAGAAAAAAAAAGACAGAATATCTTCAAATGAACAGCTGCTTAACTCACTCAAGCATCAAGCATCCCTTATCATGACACAGTTGTGTAATCAAACACCTCTGTTACCGGCGGCACATTTCTGGGGAACTCTAAATGGCACTTGTTTGCACACAAGCAGCCTTTGATGGTACAGAAACTGTTTGCGCTTTGAGTGTCGCCCTTTAACAACATGTCTCACCGCTATTTGCATAATATCCGTCAAACAGTTGAGTGTCTAACAAGTAGCATGTTTCGCAAAACCTTAACGACCTAAAGAGCATCTTTTTTATACTTCTGTCCTTCATATCTGTGCACGATATGTGAGTTTCAGCCTCTTATGACATATTTATGCCAGTACGGCACAACCTGCGCCTGCTTTTTGCAGATGGCAACAAAAAAACTTCTTATCACAGCATTTGTTAGCGACAGAAAAAGAGTTTATTTTTTTTGTTTTTTTTTTCCCCTTATGTGATTATGTGTTTGTTTATTTATTTTTCTGCTGAACGCAGCTGCTCGGGCCCCTCCATGCAGAAACGCCCAATATGGCTCCACGGCTGTACACGAGGCTGGGGGCCAAGAAGGCCAATTTTCAGAGAAAGGCACCAGTGGAATATCACTTGCGATGACTCCCAGTGGGCATAATTTTCAAACACCCCCCTTCCATTTACTTTCATCTTTTCTTCTTCCTCCACCCCTTTGCACGTTGCGGTGTGTATGTTTGCTGACATGAGCACTCAGGCAAGCTGGTAACAGCTCTCATAGTACTGCATCTGTTGTTGAACAGTCACTCGTACATGCGGCACAGGAAAACTCAATTGGAATCTCAATTGTGTCATGGCTGTGAGCTGAGCATAATTCCCCATCACTATCACAGAGGAATGTACAGCATTCACAGCATACTGCAGATTTGCCCCAGTAAAACATACCTGCCACTCACAGTAACTCTCACTGGTGATTGCTTTACCAGCAGTGCAGAGAGAATGCAAGATCTCTCAAATGCTGTATCTCTGATTCAGTGTGTATTCTTAAGTTTGAAGTTGGTTAAAGTGTATACATAAAATAGTCAAAATATATATATGTTCCTTTTCATTTCTGATTTGATATGGATAACAGTCTTTATGCTCAAATGCATTCTTAGGGAATTGTTCTGAATATGCACTTATAGTGTACTTCAAATCTCAAAAGTATCTAAAAAAGTGTACTTTCAGATAATATAATTTTAATGAAATAGACACTTATGTGTAAAGAGAGTACACTATCATCCCTGTTTCTTAAGAATACTTCAAAAATGCACTATGTAATAAAGTATTTCAAATTTTCAATTGACATGAAAGCACATTTTTATTATTTTTATGATGATTATTATTATTATGCTTTAAAGAAGTACACTCTGATGTGTTGTCTAACATAGTAAAACATGTAAATGTAAATAATTTATATAATTTATATTTTATATTTAATTGTAAATAAAATTATAGTTTTAACTGTAGTGTGTCCATATTACATTTAAGGTTAATATATTCAAATGTACCAAATGACAACACCTCACAAATGTGTAATCACAAATATATGTAAACACATGACATACAAGTTTCAATAAAATGACAAATTACAAGTATAATTTAGTTTACCATAAATCCTTGTCAATACATTTGGCAAATACAGTGGAAGTAATTATAAAATTAAATATGATAAATTTACTTGAGTCAAACTTAAGTGGGTCAAAATGTTCAGATATCTATAATACATTAGCAAAGTAACTACAAGTGAAAAACACACAGAGAAGCTATTCACTCTATCTCTATCGGTTTAATTATTAAAAACCTACCAAACCTATTTTTGTGAAAAAATGTTTTGCTTGAAAACTTTTAATTCTTTAAAAGAAATGACACTTTCATATTTTCATATTTATGATTTTTTTCTTATTTCATATTTTCTTGTCTAATAGTGGTAGTGATAACTATACTTTTTTTTCAAGATGGGCCTACATGTAAACATACTTTTTGGAGCCACTGTATCTTTTAAATGTGTGTGTTAAATGCATGTGAAGTATGTGTGCATTTACCATATTAGAGGTGTATATATATATATATATATATATATATATATATATATATATATATATATGCACATACATCATGCAAATACTATTTGCTGAATGTTCTACACCTTAGAAAGAAAGAGACATAACAGATTAATACGTAGCCTAATCTAATTCTACAATCTAGTCAGTCACCCTCTATCATTCTTGTTCCAATGCACATGCTAATAATCAAAACAGATTAAATCACTCCGCTCAGAGACCAACGCACTATGATCAATCCATCAAATAACCCAAACATAAATCTGATATTGTTGTTCTAACACTTCTAATAACATACGTCTGAATATTGCTGTGTGCACTGGAGTGATTTATTGGTCCAAAAAAAAAAAGTGCTATCAGCCTTGCATAAGGAAGCAAATCCTGGTTGCCTGCCAATAATCCCATTAACAGCATTGTTCAAACTCATTACGCATCTTGAAACAAAATAATAATCACAAATCTACAAAGTCAAAATTCCTCTGAATAATGCTGCCAGTTAAGTTCTCTTCTTCCGTCATAAATCTAAATGTAAGCTGCTTTTGCACGGTCCACTGTGTGTTAATGTTTGCCAAGTGAACTATGAATACACGATGGAGCAGTGCTAGTGCTGAGCTGATCTATGCTGAAGCTTCAGTTCATTCACTTAACGGAAACAACATGGATAGCAGCCCAAGATGACACTTCATATTCTCAGTGTGTTTTAAAAACAGTCTTTAAATCCCCCAAACATAAGCTGAACAAACATATTTCTCACTCTCTTTAAAACCTTTTTAATCTAAATGCTTATATGCTTTACTTTGTTTATAGGGAAGTTTAAGCTGTGCCTAGTTATGGTTTTCTACATTATTCTACATTTTCTACATTCATAATCATTCTACATCTATCTATCTATCTATCTATCTATCTATCTATCTATCTATCTAACTTTCTTTCTTTCATTCATTCTTTCAGTCATTCATTCATTTGTTCCAGGACCACTCATGACAATAATAGTAATGAAGACTTCGAAAGCAGGTTTTTGACTAGAAGGAAAATGAATGTAAGATGTCAAATTCATCTGTGTTGAAAGTGAGTTTCCGATTTGAATGGCAGTAATTTGGATAACTTGTGAATAACTTCTTTCCTCAAATCTATTTATGTAGTCTCCTTTACTTCTCCTTTCATTTCCTATAAACCTAAGCTCTGGACAAGCCAAAAATTACACTACTTGGTTTCTTTAGTTCCCTAACAATAACCGGCAAACACTTTAACAACTTAACATTCTAAATCTAAAATTAAATTTAATTGTAGTATTCCTGTAAATATAGCTAAGTATATATCTTTTTTTTCTTCTTTTTGTAGTTCAGGGAAATAACTTGCATTTCACATTATACAGTAATCATGACTAAAAGTTTTATAACAGGTAAACAGGTGACCAAAAAAAAAAAAAAAAAAGCTTGCGCAGACACAGTCTTTCCTGAGTGAGGACATAAGGACTCTGTGTGTGTGTGTGTGTATGTGTGTGTGTGTGTTTGAAGTGCATATGGAAAGGATCATTAGGAGGAGTGGTGAATCGTTTGGTATAAATCGAGTCATTAGGTATCCATTTGTGGCAGAGTAGCTTCCATATGACAGAGTGGGGTGGCAGGTCCTCTCTCTGCATGAGCGGCTCCTGTTCTGCGCTCACATAAACAGACAAACAGATTGGCTCGTTTGCATTTCTCTGCTGGGAGACAGTTTGGCAACAGTTTATAGAAAACCTTTAACTTTTAGTCTATCTCCCTTTTTATTCTCCATATTTCACACATTCTGCTTTAAATTTAAAGGTTTAGAGCTTTTCTGGAATGAGTAGTTGTTACAAGTTCCATATGTACAATAGTGAGTATAACGGGTTAAAAAACTAGTCCCATTACAGTAATATTTTTAATTTGAGTTATTCAACTTTGCTGCTGCAAAGTCATTAAAAAAGAATCAAACAAACTATTGTTTTAAAAGTTTTCATTGAAAATCAATCAATCAATCAATCAATCAGACAAAAGTCACCAAATCATGCTTTATCATTACCAAAAAATAAAAAAAAATAAAAATGAAATTACACAAATATCACAAATGGAAGCATGGGGGGGGGGGGTATATATACATTCTCTCAACCATTTTGAAGTGTACTGGTATACATTTTTAAACAAATGTATGCAGTATTCTGGACACTTGTAATTAATGTAATGTCCTCACAGAAATGCTTATGGTAACACAATTGATTTGTGACTATAAATATCAAGTTTGCAATGCACTAGCCTTCTTTGAATCAAAATGATTCCTTATATTGTAAGGGGAAAATCAGTTTGCCTAAACATTTGACTGTCAGCTGTAGTATACTATAGTTTGAAACACTAAAACATTAGTGTATATCACATTCTGTATGCAGTAAGCCTTCCATTCTGTACACAGACTTCTGTTCACACTATTCATGCTGAAATTCATCTTCTGCTCTCTATTTTGGTCCATTAGCAGAGGCAGGGCAACCACTCAACTGATGCTGAAATGACATTAATTATGACCGCAGACAGAAATAAGCACTTATAGACAATCATGCTGTCAGCAATATAATCTCAGCCCTCTCGTGGCCACAGGCACATTCAGTTTATTCTACAGTATATCGCTATGTCAGTTTGACCACCATTCACACCATGCAACCAAGCGTGCAGTTCATGGAAAATTCTCCTTGGAGGCTGTATTATGTTGCCGAAATGACCTGTGGCTGCACATGTGCGTGCGCTTCCATGCATCTGTGCCCCTGGGTGCCCCCTTATGCGCTTGGTTTTGGCTGACTCTGTCACGCGTTGGCTGTAGATGTGTGAGATAGAGGAGTGCATCGACAGTGAGATAATTACCCGCCAATCACTAGATTTGGATAGATGGTGTAAGAAAGAAAAAGAGTGGAGGTGACTGACAAGCCAATAACATGCACCCGAAACGACACAAGCACACACACCGCGGTACAGCTGCAGTTTTACACGCCGTTCTGCTCTGGCAGAGCGTGGATGTGTGTTTGTTTGCTGAACACTTTACTGTGTCAAAGCAGCGTCTCTTCTGATATCACCTCTTGACGGTGAAACAGAGAGGCCGAGAGTGAAGTGTTTGGCTTTGTATCAAAACGCCCCACTTGAACGCTGTGCTGAGAGGCCAAGCATATGTTTTTTATTATGCTTTTATTATTATATATTAAAATACCAAATCCAGGTTCAAGAACTCAAGATCTGTTTTCTTTGAGAGGTGGGACAATTTTGCTTCTTCCATTTTATGTGTGTGTGTGTGTGTGTGTGTTTATGCAATGCACTGTAAAAGGCCTTCTTTGAAATTCTTACAATGTTAAAAATGACCGAAGTCATTGACACACACTGATAATAACCAGATGTTATCAATAGTACTTTATTTGCTTTGTGAAGTACTTTTAAATATTATTCACACACTTAACACAGTCAAGAACTATTTAGGGAGAGAGAGAAAATAATTCACAGAGACATTAAGTGCTAATTTTCATGTCTAGAACCTGGGTGGAACAAATTACGCCCTGTTCATGCTGTGTAAACTTTCATGGTCACTGTAGAATGATTTGGACCAGAGAAAAACAACAAAGGTGGGCCATACAGACCTCCTGGTTTAAACTGAAATAAAATTAAATATATATCTAAACATATCTAAATGTGCAGATATCTACAGGTGTCTACAATAGTACTGTTTTTCTTTACATTCCATTCAGGATGTTTTGACAGGCCTAATTTAAAGTTGTTGGTTTTTTTAACTTAAGGAAAAACTGGTTATTAACTAATTAATCCCTCAATTATTACATCCATAAATTACTGTGATTAAAATATTCAAAATGAATGACATATTAACAAAGATTAGTGTGCCGACAGTAATAGCAGTGAAGAACAAACTTGAAATGACGTTTGAGATGTGACATTTCCTGTCAAGCTGTAATTTAATAAATAAATAAATAAGTAAATAATAATAATAATAATTATAATTATTATTATTATTATTATTATTATTAAATGTTAGCTAAATTAATATTAGACAAAGACAAAGGACTCATTTAATACAAAAAATTAAATAAAAATAAAATGTGGCATCACTGTCATTTCTGTGAATGTTGATTCAGTGGACGTGACATTTGGTTCAGGAAACAAATAATGTATTCTCTTACAATACATGTGCTGTACTGTATATCCACCATTGGACACTGTTAGTGAAAAATAACTAATGAATTTTAAAAGCGTATTTTAAAAGAGTTTAATCTCAAGCCACAAGACCCTTAAAACGTGCACTCTGTTCATTTCAATGCTATTGTAATAATCACTTTATAACACAGAACGAACAGCAGGATCTTGAAAGAAAGAGAACTGCTCAAGATGAGCGTTTGATGGAGGAACAGATGGCTGTTAGCACAACTCTCTCCACTTATTTCACTGGTGTTCACTGGTTGACTGATGTTAACCATCCACAGCAAAACAGTCCTCAGACAGATTGAGTGAGAGAAACAACTCCTCAGTCAACAGAAAGAGAATAAGAACAAGTATAAGGAAAGGCTTTTTAACAAGTAAAAGAAAGCACTGCAGCTGATGAAAAAAAGTTATTCTAATAAAAAGTTATTTCTAATAATTATCTGAAACTTTAACTTTTATCCAAGCTGTCTGTCCACTTTGTCTAACTTTACAATAACTTTAAAAATACAATTTTAGATTTTCTGAAGAAAATGTGGCGATGTGGTGCTTGCCACAACATTTTATTTTATTGATTGATTGATTGATTGACTGATTTAATGATTGATTAAACCTAAGTATGAGTATACTAGAGTGAGGCTTGTCTTAGAAAACATCATTAATAACTATCACAGGTCTAAATTCATCTTAACATGAACAAATTTTGCATGGGCTGCTGTTCTGTGCTCACTAACACCAAACTAAGACATAATGTATCTGCATTGTCAAAGAACACAATTTATTTGTTTTACAAGGTCCAAATTATGGAACCCCTAAGAGGCAATGCATTATTCTACTATTATTAAATTTTGGTCATGAGAAAACAAGACAGACAATAAATAAATAACACAAGGCCTCTTAGGGCTTCTGTATCAAATGGTATAAGCCCTGCCATAAAAGAGTGAAAAGAACTGACCATGAGAGAGAACGTTTCAAGAGAAAAGAGAAAGCCCAGTTTTTTGTCATTCTGACAGCTGCTAATTTAGAAAGAAAAACTTTATTGAGTCCAGATGGCTGCAGTCAGCAAGAGAGAGCACAGAATATTCCTGCTTCAGTATGTGTATGTATCCTTTTGACTAGAATTTAAATGAGCAGAATTCAAATGGTTGTTCATTCAGCATTCTTACCAGTGTGATTAGTGCTGCGGTGTAATGCCATATAATTACACAGGTAAACTGTTCCTGAGTTGATTGTGGAACAGGTAATGAGGAGAAATGCTTAAGCATTGATTAGCAACTCATGTAAAAAGCCTTTCAGTTTCTAAAGATCCAGAGAAAAGCCCCTAGTGCTTTAATAACTAAATAAAACTCAAGATTTAACCCCATCTAACCACAAGAAGAACCACCTCCTACATTCGTTTACATAACATTTTTTTTTTTTTTTAATACAGCAGTCTCTAAAGGATGAGCAATACAAAACTGTGAATCATATATTTTACTGTTATGGTGGGCTGGATGATAGCAACAGGAAATATTTATCTTTTTTTTTTTTTTTAAATGGATTAACCATAGTGTGACACATATTGCACAATATATGTATTTGAAAAAGTAAAGTGACGCAGTTTAAGTATAAAATAATTTATTTACATGCATTATGTGACTAAAAATAAACAATTTTCCAGTTTATCTTTATGCAACATGCAACAATAATGCTTAGTTTGTATGCAGTGCATACTATTTATTGTATACTGTATATTTACAACTTCTTAAACACTTTGTACAAACATACAAATTAAATTAAATTGCATAATTATTGCAATTCATGTATACTGTATAATTAATGTTGGTAAAAAATAATGCATATCCATATTTATTTATTTATTTTTTGTCTTCACTGAAAGAGACTGCTTCAGTTGCGCTGTTGCATGACATAATTACAGCCAATCAGTACATGTTGTGGAGAGGACATTTGATATCAAATGTCATTGTGGGGGGCACAACTCAGCAAATTAGTCTCAGCCTCAGACGTCACGGCCACGGAACGTTGGCTAAATGTCTGATGCATATGGCACACTTTTCTGGAAACACTTCAGGAATGTCGAAGTCATCATCTGACTGGTTGAATCAAACCGGATTTCCGAGAGACGCGAGTGTCGCGTTTATTTTCGGTCTGCCAGGAAACAAAGATGCCGTGGCGCCAAACCCCCTCACGAAAGAAGAAAGCTGTCGTGTTTACAAATGTGACAACAAATGCTTATCAGGTCAACTAAATGCTGGATTTTCAAAAGTATGTGAAATATTTAAAGTTCACGGCATAGAAACTTTAAAATACATCCGAGAGTTTCACACACCTGTTTGTTATTGTGACGACATTTCCATGCCCCGAAACGTGACGCTGAACGAAACGAACTGTGATTGGCTGTTTAACATTTCGGTCAAACGGCCTCATGGGCGGGCCTTGGCCAATAAATCTACCATACATTCCAGACCTTCAGCCGTCAGTCTGAGGTCTGGCTACGCGAGACTATCAGCAAATTGGCGTAGAACTAGTAAACAAGCAACCATTAAAATGTATTTTAACTTGTCTCTGTACTTGTCCCAGCTGTTAGGACAAAACATCTGATTAAAATGATTAACATTAAGGAAATTGTCCGGTCTCGGTTACATTAATAGTGTTGAATACTCCCATCTGTTCTGTTTGCCTGTGCATTTTGGATTAAAGACAGTGTGGATTACTATTTCAGACCTCTGTCTGCCTGTCTGCAACACAATGTGACAGAGGACCGGACCCAGAATGGATTTGGCAGTGCTATTCACTGCCATTGCCTAAAAGGGCTTGGATTTTTTGGACTTTTCTGTTCAGTTCTGCCATTTCACTGTCACCTGCCCCTACAACGACAAGACCCTGAAGTTGCTGTTTTGGATGTTTCAAACTGTCACCATCCTTTAGACCTTCCAGACACCTCAGTACTAAACTGGAGGGAGGCCATCATCCAGCGTCTAGAGAGCGTCTATCCTCGGTCCAGAACACAACCGGACTCAGAGCCCAGCCAGCTATCACCCTGCTGCACAGGCCAATTGCCCGAGCCCACCGCAGACGGAGAGCCAGAGCCCACAGGGACAGAAGAACCAGCAAGAGGATGCGACTGAGCCTGTCATCGCCTCAAAGCCTAAGCCTAATGATGCGTCTAACCAAGTGGGTGAGCCGGCAACATCGTGTATCACCGTGGGAGTACTCGTGGAGTATGAGGGCATGGAGGAAGGCCCCGCCCACAGCTGCAACTCACCTCTACAGAAATTTCTGATGTTTTTAAAGAGAATAATTTTCTGTATGTTACATCCAGTTCTGAATCGTCTGTCATCCCACTGGCTCCGTTCAACCCTGAAACTCCTGAACCTCCTATGTCTCCTGAGTCTCTGCTGGTCCCATCCAGCTCATGCTCTCCGGTGTTCCCTCCCAGCCTCCCTCTCCCGCCTCCTCTCCATAAATTAGCCAGATCCTCAGCCCTGTCTCCGCTGATTCCTGTCAGCCCCTCAGCTCACCCTCAGTCAGCGTCATTCGGGCACCTTTTTTCACCTCGGGTCTTCCAGTCTCCAGCTCTGCTTTGGCATGGAGATCCCCTGCTCCTGGACTCCACCTTCGCCCTCAAACCCATCTGCTCCTGCTTGGGTCCTTGCTTCCTTCATCTCCACCAAGGCATGTCATCCTACTGGGTCCAACGGGCTCCGCCAGTTGGCCTCCTGGTGTCGTTAGCCTTACCTCCACCATGGCTCCTCCCTCTGTTGACTCTGCTGTGGGCTATCATCCCTGCTCTGCTTCGAGTCTGGTGTAGTAGGCATCTTTCATCATCACTGCTGCTTCTGTTGGGGCTTTGTTATCGTCTGCCTGTTCTAGTGCTCCGCCGCTTCATAACACCATCCCTCTGTCTGCTCCTGTTGCCATCACTCTGACATCTCCTCACCCTCCTGCTAGGCCCCCACTGCCCCTTCTCATCTGTTTGTTTATTTGCTGTTGTTGCGGCACGATGTTGCGCTTCCAGAGTGGGGGGGGGGGGTTGCTATTGTCACGGATATGTTCAGTTAGTTTCAGTTTCATGGACTTTTAGTTTGTATTCTTAAGTTCCTGTCTGCCTTGGTTGTTTTTTGTATACTCCCGTCTGTTCTGTTTGGCTGTGCCTTTTGGATTTAAGACTGTGTGGATTGCTATTTCGGATTCCCTGTCTGCAACACATAGTGACAGTCAATGATAATAATAATAATAATTATTATTATTATTATTATTATTATTGATAACATTATTTAGAAACTGTCTCATTTTGTTTGATTGTGATTTACTGGATGTTTTGACTCTAACTCTTACCGTCAGTAGACTGCAGAGATTTTCTGGATTTAGCTCTTTGACTGCTGAGGTCAGGATTGCATGTCGGGCAGCAGCGTTTCTTGACATGGGTTGTTGCTGAGAGACTCACTCCATCGCTTCCCTCCAACGAACACTAACACACATGTTCACACTGCCCTTGCCTCTTGCCCTGCCAGTGCGATTACAGTGAGTGCTCAGTGAGCTCAGCAGAGCAGAGCAAGACGTATTATAAATGTTTCATTACAGCCACACACTGCTGTCTTCTCTTCAAGGGTTACCATAACACACACACTTTTTGTCTTTTGCTTCTTTATCTGTCGAGCTGTCTTTTTTGTCTTTATAAAGTCCTTGCAGTGTATTTTTTCTCTCGCTCTCTCTCTCTCTCTCTCTCTTTTATTCTTGCTGTTGCTTTGGTGGTGTATGTTTCAAGCACAATGAACAAACACACCTAAACGAGTGATTTTTTCTTTCTTTCTTTCTTGCAAATTTACATTACATCCATTTTTACTCATTTGGTATATTAAAATAAAACCTATGGCCTTGGTTGTTGTTTGTGTCATGTTCTACTAGTTGAGCTGCAGAAATCCCTCTAAACATTTTCTCTTTCTCCTTATCTCTGGATCTGTGATCTCGAACTACAACCTAATCGATTTAAATATGTTTAAAATGTACAAATGTTTGTAGAATATTTGTAGTATATTCTACGGTGGCCGAGAGAGCTCAACACGCTGCAACTTAAGAAAACACATGCAAATAGAAAAAAAGCACCAGCAAGAAGAAAACACCTTCATCAGTTTGACAGCACATGTGCTGCAAATATTCGCAACACAACCAAATACAAAAACATACTGCAAATGCTCACGACACAAACAAAGAAACACACTGCAGAAACAGATATGCGCTGCAAATGTTCACAACACACACAAAAAAATAAAAATAAAAAAGCACTGCAAATGCTCACAATACAAACAAATATGGAAACGTGCTGCAAGTAGCACAGACCACAATGGGAGGACCCCAACAATGCCAAAATAACCCCAACAAAATGAAAATTAATCATTTACTTATTTACTTACTTACTTTTGGCATATTGATTACTATTTGTATAACCACAGTTGTACAAATACCATGGTTAAACTATGGCTAGTATAGTAAATACATGGTTAATTTGTGGTTACGTAGCATGGTTTACCAACCATTCATTTATGTATGTATGTATGTATGTATGTATGTATTTATTTATTCATAATAAATATATTGATTAATTATTTAATTTTAAATTTAATAGTAAAACCATATGGTTATTTTTTGTAAGGGAAGTTGTAAAAGTAAGTTAGTCAGCATACTTAACCTTTAACAGTTACAATAATTGTGTATTTTGTCAGCTTATTTAGGCTAATAATATCCAAATTTAAAAAAAAAAAAAAAAAAGCTAAGGAATCATATGGTCTGGATGTTAAAATAAACAGAAATCTCACATCTACATTGATGTCCCAGCCATGTTCGTCTCTTTGTGGTTCCCTTAAACATTTCTAATGGTGTCTGTGCCTATTTGCAGTGCGTTTCTGTTTTTGGTTGTGTTGTGTGCATTTGCAGCGTTTTCTGTATTTGCAGCGCATTTCTTTATTTGTGTTGTGAGCATTTGCAATGTGTTTCTGTTTTTGCAGCGTATTTCTTTATTTGGTTGTGTTGTGAGCATTTGCAGCATGTTTCTGTTTTTGCTGCGTGTTTCTCTGTGTTGTGAGCATTTGCAGCATGTTTCTGTTTTTGCTGCGTGTTTCTCTGTGTTGTGAGCATTTGCAGCATGTTTCTGTTTTTGCTGCGTTTCTCTGTGTTGTGAGCATTTGCAGCGTGTGTGCTGTAAAACTGATGATGTTTTCAAATTTTGCAGGGTTTTTTTGTTTGTTTGTTTTTACATTTGTAGCACATTGAGCTCTCTAAGCAAACAATTAAGGTATTTTCTAAAATAAAATATTCATAATAACTGATTTCTAATAAATAAATAAATGCATACAGTACATGCATACAAACATACATACATACATAACATGTACTTCATATGTTCACCTCAATTCAAGTAAAAATTTGGTCCTAAAGGTAACAATGCCACATTTTTACTTATTACAGCATACTCAGCTAAAATTCAGTGTAGTTCACACATTTATACATATGGTTATGTAACTATATTAACATGACATTTGAGTGTTTCCTTGATGAGAATTGCATTTCACTTACAGATACAGACGGTCGGATTGTCGCTGAATCATACGTGACTCATGTGTCCACTGACACATTTAGTAGAATCTAACATGGGAAATTGAAGTGAACATAGTTTCATTATGAAATATATAAACTGTGACCTCATGTGGTCATGTAGATTTATTTTCACAAATGAATGACTACATAATACAATAATGTTCAACAAAATAGTATACTTAGTCATTTTATGGACGGAGTGCAAAGGCAAACCAGCACTTGGAGAATATGGAGAATTCTATTAATATCAGGTTCTGATTGAGCAATCTGTCTCTAAAAGCAACAGTCACAGGCTTTGTGGATAAGGAACAGAAGTAGACGTCTCGAGAGCCTTACTTTTAAAATACCACAAAATCAGGAAGAAAATATATGCAGGGTTCCTCCTTTCCCAAACAGCTTTTCTTGAAACTTGCCATACTCTCTCCATACAGCAATACGGCTACAACACAAGTGTTCAAATACATTTTAGGTCACTGTACATTAATGCACACACACACACACACACACACACACACACACACACAAAAACACACAAAATGTATTCCTTCAAAGCTAAAGTGAATTGGGTGCTGCATTATTTTTTTCTTCATGCACAAGGGGAGAAATTCTGTCAAAGTTCACTGAAACTAAGGCATTACAATAAAGTCTTAAGTTGCAAGGGCATGAGGTGCTTTTCACCCACACATCTGAGTCTCCAGCAGAGTAGAGTTAAAATTGCACCCAGAGAAAGCAGCAAAAGTGCCACTCTAACAGAAGGTCATCTACAATTTTCCAGACACCTCAATTCTTCTGTTCCATTGATCATTCAGCTACTTCCTTTTATGTTCCTATCTTTTGGGTGCAAAGCTCCAACTTTGCGATCATGAAGTCACTAGAAGTGAGCAACAAGCACCTGGTGCATGTGTAAAAAAAAATACAGACAATGTGCTGGTACTTCTGGTCGCACATTCAAAATATCTTGTTTCACACATTATACTTCATACATGTTTTTTTTTTTTTAACTTCAGTTCTTTTTTTTTCTTTCTTTTTTTTCTCTCTTCATTTTCCGGGCGTGTGCGCTGTTCGAAACTGTCTATTTGCATTGGAGGTGTGGTACATCCGTTCATGGTGATACAGGGAATACCCCTTTCAACAGTGACCAATGACTTTTTTTCCTAAAACATTTCGGAAATTAATTTTAAAATGTGCTTATATGTTTGTACATACATTCAAAAACGTGCACAAATACACCAGTAAGAACAATCTGGACCTGAACCTAAGTATGGCTGCAGTTGCAGGGCTGTCATACTGTATACATAATATACTCTAGGTGGCCACACAGCCCCAGTGTGCCAGAGGGCCCTTGAAATAGTCTATAATAATTGTGCATACCATAACCCAAAGACAGTTCTCATAAAATGTACACTGGCAGTGCAGTCTGACTAATAAAATTTAAGCACATAGATACTATAGGAATTTAAAACATCTTTTTTACATTTCACACATTCTCCCACTTACTCTTGTATATTGATGTGTTTTCAAAGCCCACATTTTCATTGATCTTGATGTAGAACTTAATAAATATTGATTGATTGATTTTATTTTTTAAATTCACATAGGTACTAACTTTAGCACTGACTAAAGTGGGGTGCCACATTTCCACAGAGCAAATATTTATATTCTATCCACTCCACAGAGAGTTCTAAACCTGAGCAGTGATCATTAAACACTCTGTATTTGTCCACAGTGTCATCACAACTGCAAATATCACATCTGGACAAGTGGGGGGAAAAAAAAAAAAAAAAAAAATCCAACATCCAAAAAAACATTTTAATGTAATTGCAGATTTGTTTGAAATCCATGTAAATCAAGAAAGACAATAAAATAAGCAAAGTTATGAAAAGGTCTAACAATAAATAGTAAAAAAAAAAAAAAAAAAAAAGATATAGATCTGAAGACAGTAGCTATTTTTTTTTACATAAAATGATAGACATGATGTACAACATGACTATTTGGCTAGTAGAGAGACATTTTTAATTAGTTTTACATTTACGTACAGTATGTGGGTCATTCCAAGGTATCAGTGCCTTTTGCGTCCCTAAGAAATAATCAAACACAGAATTAATATAACAACAAATAAATGTGTGATTTCAAAACATAACAATACTATGTATTCTTTCATCAATATTACATAAAATAATATTTAATTGTTTTTTTAAGTAATTTAAATAGGATTTATGCTGATAAGTTTCAGGTTTTTGGCCTGTTTATTTTTAATTGACTAAATGACTTTTAATTTGCAAAATGAAGGCAAAATGATATAAAAATAACATCTACATATTGTTCTCATTTTTTGTCTATAAAATATAAATAACATATTGGTGCCCCTGATTTCATGTCAGCCCTGTTATCCTAATAAAATTAAATAAATAAATAAATAAATAAAAAATAAAAAAAACCTTGTAAAATAATGGTACATTCAAGTGACATCACTTCTAGGAGGTTACATCATCTCTCAACCAGGATTCCAACACAAGCATTTTCTCTCACTCCTCTATAATCTTCTATTTTTGATGATTTATGAGGCTTGACTGACGGGGGACATCATGCATCATGCAACAGTGTCAATACTGTTACCATTTTTAAAATGTAAATTTAAGCAATCATTTATTATATTTAATATAATCAACATCTACCAGTAACATCCTTTCAAAGTGTACACCAATTTTTTGTGAACTTGACTAGTAGCTAGCAATTAGCAAATTAGCAAAATTGTCAAACCTGTTACTGTCAGCTGATACTTTTCAGAGTAACAGGTTTAGACATGTGGGTAACAGGGATGACATAGATTAGGTGTCACCCTGTTTTTAAAGACTGTCTGTGTAAAATGCAAACATGTTTAAAGGTCACCCTGGGTGTATTATTGAGATAATGCCTATATCATTCAGTGTGGGTGGCATATGAGCATCAGTTACATTTTTAGTTAGTATTGTTGGTATCATTACTATTACTATTGTTGTTATGACCGGGATAGGATGATCAGTCTAATCCATTACTCATTGTCAATAATGCATCCATGTAAATTAAATTTCAAACAAGAGCAGCAAGGTGCAGACCCTTGTCCCAGTCTTGCAGTGTTCAACAAGATCAGACCAAATTTCAGAATCAAGATCTTGGTCTGGTTTCAGATGTTCACAGAAAGGCCAAGATCTGATGATCTTCCTTGCCTAATAATTGAAACAGATCAGTGTATTTTAAGTTATGTGAGTGAACACAGACAAACAAATAGAACGCATTATCTAATTACAATAATCTTTAAACATTAGATCTCTTAGAAATGTAATGTGCTAAATCAGCAGTGAACTGACTTTAACTGAAAAACTGACTGTTTACTATTGTCATACAACTATGCAAAACAACATAATGCAATTCGAAATGGTAAAACTTTACACTATTATGTAAACAAATATGTGCAGTGTGCTGAAGAATGTGTGTCATGTCATACCTGTTACTCTTATTTTTTTCTTCTTTTTTTTTAATTAATTGACATGTGGCCACTCTCCAGAATTAAGATGTTCTTGGTCATCTAAATGGCAAATATAAAAGTATTTTTAAAAATCCAAAAATTTGAAACAATCCCAGTGAAAAGGGACTAAAATTCTGCTCATATATGTGAGAAATATCACATAGTTGTAATTAAAATTAAATTTAACATCAAGAAGATCAGGCCTTTTCTTTCAGAACATGCTTCACAACTCCTTGTTCAGGCTCTTGTTCCAACCAGGCTGGTCTATTGCAATGCTCTTTTGGCAGGTCTGACAGTCAGTTCTATCAAACCTTTACAATTAATCCAGAAAGCGGCCGCAAGTTTAATTTTTAATGAACCGAAAATAATGCACGTCACACCTCTGTTTATCAGTTTGCACTGGCTACCAATAGCTGCTTTCATAAAATTCAAACCATTAATGTTTGCCTACAAAACCACCACTGGCTCTGCACCCCTTTACCTAAATTCATTACTTCAGACTTATGTACCCTCTAAGCTTGCGTTCTGCAAATGAACGTCACTTTATTGTGCCATCCCAAAGAGGCACAAAATCACTTTCACAGACTTTTAAGTTAAATGTTCCCTCCTTGTGGAATGACCTGCCCATCTCAATCCGAGCAGCTGAGTCCTTAGCCATCTTCAAGAATTGGCTAAAAACACATCTCTTCCATCTTTATTTGACCCTCTAACTCTAGCACTCTCTTTTCTAATTATATTCTTAAAAAAAAAAAAAAAAAACTAACACTAGCCTTTCTAATCTTTTTGTATTTTATCTATTTTTTTTCTTTTTATTATAGAACTTATTATATACTCTATTCTTTTTCTAAAAAAAATAAAATAAAAAAAAATAAACTAATTGAGACTTGTTATAGCACTTGCATATCATTGCTGTTGTGTTGATTTTGATTGCTTCCATTGTCCTCATTTGTAAGTCGCTTTGGATAAAAGCGTCTGCTAAATTACTAAATGTAAATGTAATTAAACTATATAGTAACTATGGCTCTAACTATGTAATTATCGTATATAGTAACACTTGTGTCTGTAACAGGGTTGACAAAAATATCAAAACATGAGGTAGAAAAATAGCCGTGAAATAAAAACGTCGTAAAAACAACCTGAGATGGCACAATACAATTGTCATTAAAAAAAGGATTACAAAATTAGTTTATTTTTTAAATTTTTCCATGTGGAAAAGGCACATATTTCGTAGAATGACTCATGTGCATTTGGCAGACAGTAAAGGACCAACAGTCAGTGTTAGGGACCGTTACTTGTAGAAGTAATGCATTACCAAAATCACTTGTGCTGTGTCCCAATGTGCCTACTTATACTAAGCCCTTAAAGTATGTACTCTTTTGGTGAAGAAAAAGTACACATTTTTGAGTGTGTAGTAGAAGAGTAGGCAAGCTTTGGGACATACTATCACATCACACAACTGCATCTTTAAAGGACTGCTCTGTCGCATAGATACACGCACCCTGTCACTGTAAACTGGCCTGTCAATCATCTTGTCACAGTTAACATCCTCCACATTTCATTTCATTTAACTTCCTACCATATTGGAGAGAAAAGAAGTATCTCATTGATCTGCCAGTCGTGGGTCTTTCATGCAGAGAACTCTGCTCATATTTTCTGCGTAATGATGCATTTAAAAGTTAACGACCAAATGGATGTTTATAAAAGTTCACATTGCTGTTGCAGATGAAATATAACACGGATAACAATAAATATTTTTTACCAGTTTAAATGTTGATTATTAGTAACTCAAACCCCTTTTTGCAAACCTCTCTACCTAACAGTCGATCGCACGCATCTACCACGTTTGTAGTTTTTATAACGCGTTTTATTTGTGTTTGTAGTTCTGGACTGAATCCTTTGCTAATGCGCAATGGATTGTGGGCAATTTTAGCCATTAGAGTGTGTACGGATCCACACTTCAAAAATTGACCTGAAATAGCAGACCATCCGGGGACTTTTGGAATACTCTTTTCAACATACTATGCTTTGGGACACACTCATTATAATCTCACATACTATTTAGAATGGATAGTATGAACATTGGGACATAGGGATTGTATACATTGTCAGATATTTCAAAGCAAGGGTGCCCAATCTTGTTCCTGGAGATCTACCTATCTGCGGAAATCAGCTCCAATCCCAGTCTGTAATTTAATCTTAATTAGCTGGTTCCATTGTGTTTGATCAGAATTGGTGCTGAACATTGCAGGGAGGTCAATATCTAGGAACAATATTGGGCAACCTGTTTTAAAGTGTCAGCAAGACAGACAAACATTTTGCATTGTTGGTGCCATTCGTAAACATTTGAGCAACATGAGTTTTTGAATCAAGACTGGGTTCTCACTTAAAGTTTAAAAACGTTGACAGGGAAGCAGAATTGATTAACCATCAAATCTTTCAAAATAGACAGTCAATGAATCTCTCCAAGAGGACCTCTTAGAACTTGCATCTCCATCTGAAACCTTAAAGCTTCAGGCTTCAAAATATATATATATTTTTTTTTTCTTCCACATGTTTGAGTGCAATTCAGTTACAGCAGTCTTAGATCAATGCTTTGTCTGTCCATAAAAATGGTGCCTCCATTGAATTAATTTTAAGGCACTACCAAGCTGCATCATCTTCTCTGCAAGACTGTCTCTCTTCCCAAATCTAGTAAAAAGCATACAAGTGAGTTAAGGGAAATGTTTTGTAGAGGTATCAGGCGCCACTCTTCTTGTCAATAGATGACCCCGCTAGGACTCCTGTCAGTTGATATCCCAGAGTTCTCTGGCGTAGCGTCAGACAAGCGGCCACTCCGCAAACGACTCAGGCCAGGTGTAACAGTTTCAGCTAATTGCCTCATTAATGATTAAGCACCTCCAGCCTGCTCTAGCACTTCGCTTTGTGGGGAGCAAATTGTTCTGATTGGTTTTATGCTGTCAATTATTGATGAGACAGCAAGCTCAGATGCTAGCACCTAGGTTAGAAGCTTCTCAGAGAGCCATCTGCTCCATTACACTGCACTCTTCATTGCTAGTGATAAAAACAAAATTCCCACTTTAATGGTAATATCCTGTCCATGGGTCACATTGAAAAGCTTGAATTTGTAGTCACAGAGGACACTAACTGAGTTCGGTGTTACATAGATACCTCTGTAGATGAATACATTCTGGACATGGAAACTATCCTGAATGTCTCATATTCAATTTCAGATCTGGGGCTGCTCTGAGATATGTATAGTCATAAAAGCATTAGGGCTAAAAGAAGTTCCCTAACCTCAGCTCATTTCTAACTTTGAAGAGATACATTTAACCAGCTCCCTGTGGATAACATGGGTGATTAGTACTATTGGTTACCTTTGACACTCAGATATAATAGTGCATCTGTTAGAGAAGGACAGACATAACCTTCTGTGGTTCTTAAGTGCATTTGAATTTCACTGTCTGCTTTCACTGAACAAAATAATGGTCCATTACTGTGCTTTGTCTCAAATCCTAATGAGTGGCCTAACTGAATTTTTAGGCAACATAAACAGGCTCCTATGCAAAGGCTGTCAGGTGGTTAAATTGTGCTGATGTCTGAGACAAAATCTTAGGAAAACCACATAAAATCCCCAACTGCTTTGTGGGAAAACTCATCAATCGTTTGATCAATCAGTCAATCAATCAATCAATCAAAGGTGGAAAATAAAGCTGAGAGAAATAGTTGTGAACGGATGCATGCAAATAGCAATACATAAATAACCCACTCACTCACTCACTCACTCTCTAATAAATTATGCATAGTAATATTATCATTAATAATAATATTAAGCATAGTTTTATGGCATATGTTCAAAAAAGTACTAAATGAAATGTGAGCAACAATAAGTTGTCAAATCATTTAGCTTGAGAAGAGGTGTGCTATTATTTTTCTAAGCAATAAGAATAAGGATTTTTGCAGGTGAATAAACAAATAAACAAATAGACTAGAATTTACAGACTAGAATATAATTTCTAGAGACATGGTTGTGGGGTCTTTTTAACTGGGCATTAGCAACCATAGTGAGGTGCTGGAAACCATTCTGAACTCTTTTGCAACATCCTGACAACCACCAACTACACCTTTGCATTGTGGTATTCACATTTCACCACTTCACATTTTAAGAATAAGAAGAAGAAAAGTATTTTATCTTGTTAGCTTTGTGAGTGTTGCTGTCAATAAAGTTGCTGTCAATAACGAGCATCTGAAATCAGTTGTTTCATGTATGACACAGGCAGCAGACATCAAGTCAAGCACACAAGAGAGACAACATGTCACATGTTAGTGTTACACCCACTAGCTGGAGTGCCCTATGATCTTCATCAGAGGGCACTCTAGCTAGTGGGTGTTACAATTAGCAAGTTACATTATCTACAGGCTAAAACATACATGTGGAACATACGTCAATTGTCACCATATGTGAAATAAAAGATTCTGTATAAATACTTGAAGTCACAGTGAGCCAAAGAAAGTTGCCATGACACTAACATTTGGTTATTTGTCACTTTGGTCACTTATTTCAAGGTATGTTTTGTTTTGCAGATTTCCAGACACTCCACATTATTGCCATTTTATTGGCTCTTAAGACACATTGTAAAGAATCTGGTCTGTGGCCTTCCGTCTGATTGCCAACAGAGGTCGCCCTTCCATTATATTGACTCTTACACTACACAGACTTTTTCACGTTACCTTGGACTACATTTCCCATGTCCCATTTCAATAATCACACGCTCACCTGTAGCCAGTTACACACACTATATAACACCCACTCAGATCCTTCTCAAATCTCCGAGTATCGTCTGCGTTTATCGCTCTTCTAGTGATAGCACTTTACAGAGCCAGTTTCCTTTCTGAGTTTTGTCTAGTTCCTTGCTCTAGTCCAGTTTAGTCACATCTATTTTTGCCTGATTGTCTGTTTCCTGATCGCCTGCCTGTTTTGGATTTCTGTCTTGTCTTGTCGTTTGGACTCTGTCTGTACCTCGTCTGGATTATTATCTGTCTGTGGATTATTTGCTTGCCTCGTCCTAAAATGCCGTGGACAGCATGAGGGCAGAGAGGAGCTTAATGTGGATCTGGGACTGCTGGACTTAGAAGGAGAGGTTTTGGATGTATATGCTGACCTGCCACCTCTCCTCCCTCCTTCATCAGAGCCCTCTGTCACTCCTGTTTCCCCGTCCAGCCCAGAAAGAGACTCTGTTCCTGAGCTCAGCCCAGAGAGGGCTTCTGTTCCCGAGGGTGGCCAAGAGAGGGCTCCTGTTCCCAGGTTCGGCCCAGGGAGGCACGTCAGTCCACTGGCTCCGCCGGGCTCCCTCGTCCCTCTGGCTCCGCCTTGGTCCGTCGTCAACCATCTATCGCCTCGGGACTCCACTCCTCCGGCTGCACCTCGTCCCTCCAGCTCCGTCAGGCTCCTCCTTCCCTTCAGCTGCTCCTCTGTCCTCTGTCGCTCTGGCTCCACCGCAGCTTTCAAATATCATGTTCGTGTGTCACTAGCCATTCCTTGTGTGGATTTACCCTGTGTTTGGATTATATTAAAGACTGTTCCTTGATCCACGTCTCCGTTGTTCCTTCCAATACAAAGTGTGACAATAAGATTTCTATTTGAAATTAAATCATAAATCTAAGCTGTCTGCTACTGTTTTCAAAGCACAATACAAAACTGTGTCATTTCATTCACTGATGCTCTTCAATCGGCAACGCTAAACCCAGCATGGGTTTACACTATGTGCAGTGTGATGACCAACCAAATCTCCAGGTGCTCTTTTGAGAACCAGCCTGAAAAAACTTATGTCCACCCCTGTGTATACAGCAGATGGTGATTATTATACTGTGGGGCTGTTCAAACCAGACAGGAGGTTAACAAACTGGTGTGTGTTGCATGCATTCAAACCCTCTTGCTTGATTGATTCGTATGGGACTTTTTTGTACACTGAAGGCTTGTTTTCTTAAAGTAGCAGTTACTGTACATGCCAAGCAAAAATAAGAGTTTTTGCTTAATGCCCACCCACATTCAGGAAAGTGTGGGGAAGCATAAATCATCCAGCTGTAGCCTTCATCATTCCCAGATGTGCCTTTTGGATGCAATATGACTGAATTCAAAGTGTTTAGACTGTAATACTGTTCTGAACTACTAGTGGCAGTTGTGCTTCAAAACTAGCACTCTGTTCAGTACATAAATACACATTTTATATATGTATGTATTTATTTAAATTGCCTAATGGTAAGATAAACTACACTAATTGTATACATTAAATTCAATTAAGGGTCTGAATCTGCCAATGGAGGGTAAATTGAGAATGGACCAAACACACTATAAACATGTCTTGCTCATCTTCTTTGTTTACCTAATGTCTCTAAGTGACAGCAATGGCACTGTGTTTGATTTTTAGTGTTAAGTTCAGATCCTTTCCATCAGCATGAATTATTTTGAACAAGATTCAGTATCAGAAAGAAATATCTGCCAACCAACTAAAACTCACGCTAAAGTTACATCCTTCATTTGTAAATTCATTTTTTGGACCATTACTAATGGAGAAATACAAGTTAAAACTCTTAAAATTAGAATAGAAATGCAAGAAAATATCGTACCACATTAAATGGATGGATGCAAAGATGATTTAGTGGTTAAGCTCAATGGTGACTGTTTGAGAGGTGTTTGTGAAGGATTTTAGGTAGTGCCCATTAATCACAATGCTGATGAGTGTTCTCCAGTGGTGTGGATTTAATTGAATCTGAAAATGGTGTTACCCCAAGCAGTGACCGCTGTCGCTCCTAA
Source organism: Tor tambroides (assembly GCA_021397915.2). Lineage (NCBI taxonomy): Eukaryota > Metazoa > Chordata > Actinopteri > Cypriniformes > Cyprinidae > Tor > Tor tambroides. Next base: position 23,512 of record JAFVLL020015296.1, read on the forward strand.
TCTCAGTGTGGATGATGGCCCACTCACACTCATAGGGTGGTCACCCTACTTTTTGGTTTCTTTTGAACAAACGAAAACCTAAACAGCCATGACTCATTTTACATCACTGGCAATCTCACTTCATAGAGTGTCTCCTGTGTCCCACACACAAACAATTACTCATCAATGTCTCTTCCTCTCTTCTTCCTTCTTTTTACTCTCCTTACTTTCTCTTGCTGCAGATATCATGGTGGCAGTTGACAAGATGACTCTCAGCACAAGGCCTTCCACAAAGCACAAGACCTCAAACTCTCTGAAGACGATGCAACGAGAATCGAATCCATAATTCCCCCTCTTCCCCTGGCACTGTTCTTAAGGAGCCAAGTCCTTTGATAAGATCCCCTTTCTTCGACTGCACCTGCAGCTTCTTTTTTTTTTCTACAAATAAACATATCAAACGTAAGAAAAAGGGAAATGTGAACGCAAACCTTAAATCTGAAAATGGCCAAACTTGTGGAAAGGATGTTATTCTGCTGTTGGAAACACTTTTCTTTTCAGGTGGAAAGAAAGAAAGAAAGAAAGAAAGAAAGAAAGAAAGAAAGAAAGAAAGAAAAAACATCAGTGCATGTTGTGATTAGTGATCAGCAGACATTGCTTCACTGGGGCCACACTCAGCATCTTTGACTTTCTCCCAATATTGTAATTATCGCAAGCAGATATAGGCTATATGTTATTTTTGAGTTCCTCAACACCTGATGATCACTATACGAAGTTCCAAACTTAGCTTTGGGAGGAGCCTAAACATTCAATCCTGTCAATCATCACTACGAGTGTATATAAGTAGCAGTCATTGTGCCGTCCCAGTGACAATTCTTCCGGCATCCCTCTGCCTCCCCTTCTCCTCTGTTTCCTTCAGTTCTTCTTCAAACCATACAATCATAGGGGGGATTCTAACTCACAACTCAAGCCAAGCCTTGGGTTCGAGCCTCCTTTGAGGACAGCAAGCCAAGTTTGTGTATTATTATCTAGCATGTCTGAATGGGCAGGCAAACTCGTGAATACTAAAATATAGATATCCTACCAACATTAAATTCCTACATAAGCTGTACAAATTACAGGAAGTTTGGAAATAAGTGACTAGATATATGGCACATATGTGCAAGGAATAAAATTAATTTGTTAAGTTACCCAAATATTCTGCTGTCATTTACTCACCCTCGGGTTGTTCTGGGGGTTAAGCTAACCCTTTAGGGGTGTGACAGAGGCAAAGAAAAAAAAAAGATAAAATAAAAGAGATAAAGATTTCATATTTTATTCACTTCAACCATTGGGTTACTTATATAACACAAACTTTAAACAAGGTAAACTGGTTTAGGCAACGCATTTTTGCTCCCAACTCATCACATATGCTTGATCGGGACTACTTTGGTGTCACTTTGTAAAGTGATACCTCTTTAGCATCTATTTTCAATGTACACTATTGCTTTCAATTGTTTTCCTTAAACATCAGGTCAAGACACTTTTTTATGCATTTGTAATTGTAGAAACTGTAACCTTCCCTTTTGGAGTGCTATCCTTCTTTCTTTCTTTCTTTCTTTCTTTCTTTCTTTCTTTCTTTCTTTCTTTCTTTCCTCCTGTCTTCATAAAACTCCCATCCTTTTGCATGTGAAAAAAATCGAGAGCTTTTGTGTGGCCCTCTATGACTCTATGACTGACCCATTACCCTGCATTAGCAGGATGTGGGTGATTTTGGACCTCCTGGAGGAAAATCCTTCAAAAACAATCTGAATTCACTCATCTCTGGGACAGTGGCCAATGCTGGGGAATGGATGACCATCCTTGCCTTTCTGAGTTTAAGCAACGCAGCCCAATTTTGTAAAGAATTAGATTGGAGTATACACAAGCATAACAACAAACTTGGCTGATTCTGCAGACGTGGTGTGTTTGAAGATGCATGAAATGCACGCAAACACGTAGACAACTTTCCGAGGACCTTCATCATCACCAACACCTTCTCTTTCCTTTTTGTGAATTGCATTTCTTTCAAAGACCAACCCAGCCAATCCACTAGCATGAGTCTACACACACCACACAAATTTACACTTTGAATGAACTGATAATGCTTTGGCTGGAACCACAGCTTACTTAAATGATAGAGGAGTTTGGAAACAAAGAGTTTTGGTTGTGTACATAATGTAAACTATTACCAATAGCTATCTGCATGCTGATGCACAGCTGAAAGAGTACTGAAAAATTGGTCAAAGGCAAAAACTACATTCTAGATTTCATGTAGCCTCTCCTAACAGCACACAGGGAAATTTGAAGTGGGGCATTCCAATTAACCAATAGCACACAAAATGGTGTGGGGCAGCTTGCCAAAAGCCATCTATTTTTCTGGTGTCACAAGGGATTTATACATCTCAGTGAGTCACTTGCTAGTGCCAGCTAGTTCGCTTTGAGAGCGAATGCTCAGTCTCCACACTGGGCTGCCGGGAATCAACAGATTGGAGGTGTTCTAATTCACAGCTTTGACCATTCTACATCACAAAAACATCTATGATCCACACCTGTACCTTACCATACAGGATATGATCTAGATGGGAATTTAATACTGCCCAATTTTTAATTTACAAAAGATTCAAACTCCATATTCATATGATGATTGCAACATGACAGATCACATCATTGCAAGAACACATATTTTCTTGTTTGCACGACATGAAAAAATACCATAAAATTGATCAAACTTATAAATTCTATTATGGAATTTTACTGAATAATTTCTACATATTTATTTTTTATTTTTATATGTATTTTATGTTATGTTTATTATGATTATCTGTATTAGCTAAATTACCTGTAACTCCACGACATCTTTAGTAATGTTTAAGGAATGCTCTTGAATTGAAAAATAGATTTTACCAGGCCTTTTGGTAAAATACCACATAGAACAAAAATTAAACGTGCTCTTCAAAAAAAAAAAAAAAAAAACAAACAAAAAAAAAGATTACTAATATTTAGTATTGGTTTCAGAGTTCTATCTAATGTATATATGTAGTGTGGCGCTGTAGCTAAACATCAAGTAATCAGACAGACTACATAATGGTATTGTTCACTGTGCAAACAATAGGCTGTTAGTGTAATCACAGGTCAAGAAATATTACCCTTATATCCCAAGCTGAAGTAGATTAAAATGATGGATATCCTGATGGCAGGGAAGGTATTATAGATGTGTTGTCCAAATTCAGATTTACCTCCCCATTTTCTATGCTTTCTCTATCACTGCACGAGTAGATCACTCCATTGCACACTCATACACAAACATGCACAGCCCCTCCATTTAATCAAGCATCGGGCCACTCCTCTCTCCTTCACAGACATGCAAGCTGTCAGGCCAGAGCAGCTCATTAATCTCCAGCCAGGAAAGCAAGAGCAAGTGGGGGAATCGGGCCGAGAAGGTTTTTTTTTTTTTTTTTTGTAGAAATGAGGGGTCAAGATAATAAGGGCTTTCTCAATGACAGACAAGACATCAAAGATAATGTAAAAGTCTCCAAAACTGCACCAGTTCAGTACAGGTATACAAAAACAACAACAACAAAAACAAGTTGATTTTTCCCCTCTCTCTGAGCATGCAGAAAGTAGAAAGGAAGTACTCACCAATTTACCTATACCAGTGCCCAAGAAAGAAGACAGCCCTGCAGATTTTCTCAGAATTCAAAAATTCTACACATTCCTCACTCCTTATGTATTTATCATTTACATATTTGTGTAATGTAGATAATTAATTTTAAGGCTTTGATTACTCATAAAAACGGAGCTGATTTTTAGCAGGTGAAACAGGAGACTGTGACTCCACTCACAACTCACTAAGAGGAATGTAATCTAGTTGAATTAACTATTGTGTCATATTATTGACTGGATTTTGTTAATGTAAGGTGGAAAATAACTAATTTGTGATATTGCTCTCAGGATTTGCTCCCTTACCACTTGACCAGTTTAACCCTAGGCTAACCAGAAGCTTCTATAACACATGGTCCCATGGTCCATCACATTTAGACTTGACTGTGTAATCATCAAATGCTCTATTGTTCATCAGATTCACCGGTGGGGCTAACCAAGATTTATTTCATGAAATTTTAATTTACCATACAATATTGTACAATATTGTCTAGCATTTTGGATTAATATGACATTGTAAACTTGGGTTATCCTCTTATTCTGTTCAACTGTGACCTATAAGATTAACGGATATCATCAGGCTAATCTGTATTATTGTTAGAGATCAGTTTCGGATAGGAGGAATGTGATCTGACATGTATAAAAGTATTTCGGTCCCACTTTATATAACTGGCATTAACGACTATGTACTTACATTTAAATGAATAATTTAGTACAATGCACTTTTTGTGTACATACATGTTTTTACATTGTACTTATATTTTAAAAATACTTGCATGTAATTACATCTGTAATTAATTTATGTAATTACATTTATAATTGCACTGTTGACCTATCCCACTCTTACCCCACACTTACACCTTAACCCACTCTTAAACCTACCCATACCACCAAACCAGTCCCTAACCTTACCCATATCCCACCTCAATAGCAGCAAAAGTATTTTGCAATACAATATGAACAAAATAAGTACATTGTACTTATTTTTTTTTATGTAAGTACATAGTCATTAAGGCCACTTAATATAAAGTGGGACCAGTATTTCTAATTGTATATGTCTCAGGCATACATATACATTCTCATGCCATGTTTGTTTGATAAATGGATTTGCTGGGATAAGCCTTTATATGTTGTAGTTTGAGTTTGAACTGTAAAGATTATGGGCTGCTCAGATGCAGATAGTTTAGGGTGTGGGTTCAGGGGTTCAAAGGGATTACTCATGCAGACCGCTCTGTAATACCAACTCCTCTGTGGTGCCAGATCCTTCTGAATCTCCTCTCTTAATCAACACCCTCAAAACCTACATCTATGCAAGTAGACATCTCCACAAATCATGGATGACTCGTGCTTAATTTCTTTATTTTAGGGGGAAATCTGTTGAATGCATTTAAATATGGTAATGTGTGTTAAATGAAACAAATAAGTACAAAAAATTGTATATAGTAAATGGACACTCAGTAGGGGAGGGATGTGTAGAACTTTGTGAACAGAGCACAGACCACTTGACACCAATTTAACCTTTTTTTCCTGGGCCCGACGTGTAGACCTGTGGTGACAGTTTTGTACCAGGCCCAAGACTTAATAACTGTTTCCCTGTTTGTGAATGGTATTTTGATATGTTGCTGAAATCTGCAGCCCTTTCTGCAGGAGCAAGTTGCACCTTCAATAATAATAAAAAAAACACCTGTTTTTTGACTTCTGCAAATAGAGGGATGTTTACAGGAGTTGCTGTCTTCATGGAAATCATGACTGTTTAATGGAAAGTCACAAGCCTGTAACCTAAGCTAGCTAAATGGATTTTAAAAAAGAGCAATCAAGCTTTGAGTCTGTTAACCCTTTAAAGATGGAAAGATGAGATAAATTATCCAGAAGCTTTAAGAAACTGAGGCTTAGCCCAACTGTCCAGAAATCAACTAAATTCTTGGGCCTTAATCTAGGTGAGCCATGTAACTCACAAATGTGAATCCTCATCCTTCTACACCTGTCCCAAAGAGATATGAGATTTTTCCAGGAAGTATAATTGGATGATTCTTTTAGGAGGGGGTTCCTCTCAAAAAATATCAAGAAGTAAATAGAAGTAAAATGAAGGAAGTGATAAATTGTCTGGGGACTGGAGACAGGTGGATTTCAGCTTGTGCCATTTCAGTAAGCAGCCTGACACCTTAATTTAGTCGATGTGCACCAGTGCCTGCTCATTGAGAGATGAAACTTTTCCTCTGACATAAAAAGGAGGATGTCTTATGCTGTAAAGCTACTGAGCATAAGTCATCCTATTATTTATGCCAAAGGAAAAGGCACAATATAAAATGTTTACTATTCCCTTTTCCAAATGACACAGGTGAAAATGTGAAGCATAGCTCAGCCCAGAATGCCTGGTCCAGAATACAAGTTGCTGTGCATCTTTGTGAACACTAACCCCCCACTGAGACCTATTTCATCCTAGGGAAACTAATGAAATCTAGCATATTTTCAGCCACCAGAGGTCAAGCTATAATATTCTTTTCTTTCTTTTTTTTTTTTAAGTACTGACGCTTGGGCACAATTAAAAAGCATTGCTCCTGTTGTAAAGCTGTCTCTCCAGGGGCTCGCTCTTGCAGCCAAGGTTAATTAGTGTTTTCTCATTTTTCCAATTTTAGTGTTAAATGTGTATATTACACAGAGATCTGTAGCCTGGCTTTGATGAGGTATAGATGGGTGTAGGTCATACCCTAAGGACATTGTAAGCTGGGAAATAGCCATTGTCTCATTGGTTTGGAACACAAGTATAGAAAGGATGGTGGAGTCTCTCCACCCCCTGACTGGAGTGACCCATGCCACCAATAAGTTTTACTGACTATCACATGCCCTTTACAAACATACAACCTTGGATTCTCCCATGGAGACTGACAAATTATTGTAAATCTGGTAAAGAAAGATAGGGAAAATGTTGGGGTGAAAAGAGGTTGAGGTGAATTGCATGTTCATCATAAAGCCTATCAATAAAAAAGCAAAATATTGGCTTTGCTTTTTGCAATAATTAAACCCCTTGTAGAATTTGCCATTGACTAATGTTACAGCATTATCTCAAGGGTTTGTTAATCGGTGTCTTCCATATACAAATGTGCTGCACTCTAATGCAATCTTCTAGATTAGTTGTTGTTCTCTGGGATATGTGGTAAACTGTATCTCTATGACATCTTCATTTATCCTACTTTTGGAGACAGAGAGCCATATTGTCCTTTTTGAGTATATTTTATATGCTAATACTAGTTAGAGCAATACCTTACAATCCAGGGTCTAGCAGATGTCATGACAGATCACAGAAAGAAAGCCCTTGTCCATATGTCTTCTATGATGGATGGAGATGGTACGAGGCAGAGTCCTCTATCAGTGCTCTTAGGGGTTTGGCTTTTGGTTTGAAGGTTTCATTCCCTCTCTTTAACATGCATGTCCTGTGTGTCCTTTGAACTGCATCAAGCAACCTTCCCACCTTTGCAAAAAAGAACAAAAGCCAAACAAAGAAGCAAAACAAAGCAGGGAAATAAGTAAATAAGTGTAAATAAGTGTATGAATATGACACAACTATGCATGCTGATACATTAGCAATTTGTTCAGGTACTTCTTTTTTGTAATCCATCCAAAACTCTAAAATGGCATGTATGGGGAAAACATTAAAAACAGCACTGAAATGACCATGTGGGAGAGGGAAGGAGAGTAAATCAGACCCAATGTTTTTACATAATGGTTTATTAATTATTCAATTATAATGTATTGTTAAATGACTGGATGAGTGTTCTATGTGTTTTAATTACATGGTTTATCAGCATTCTGTCTAATGAAGTAAAATGAGTTTGAGGCAAAGCAAATCTCAAGTCTGCTCTTTATTCTTTTGGTCATTGGAATGTTGGAGGTCTACAAGGAGCCAGTAGTCCTTCCAACACATACAAACATTTGTGATATGTCTTGTCATTTTGGGTCAGAAGTTGCAATCGTCTGTTAATGTGGTTAATTTTCAAATCAAGCCAGATACCCTTGGACTGCTTTGTGTTTATATTTTTACTGAACCTGTTACTAATGTATTATTGAACGTATGCTTTAATATATTTTTTAAAAAAAAGAAAAATCTTCAGAGTCCATTTTCCTAATAGCATTATCAACATTTAAATCATCATGTATTTGGCAATAGCTTGTGGAAACAGTATACTTTCATACCATTAGAAAGCTGAGACTTCATATGAGACACAAGAATGGGAATTCATCCCAACAGATTCTTCTCCAATATACAAAGCCAGTATGTGAGGATTTTTATTAAAATGTTTATGTTTATGATAAAATGTTTTAATTGATTTATGAAGAAGTCTTTGGATGGGCTTGAGAATGTGCATTGCCTCATACCATGCCTGATATTTATCCTCAATTAAATGAAAATCTGTCACCTTTTCTTGTTTCTTTTTCTTTATATTATTCTTATTTTTATTTGAATTATTTTATGTATTTATTTTTATTGGGAGAGGGGTTGGTTGTGATGATGACAAACAGAAATGGAAAGTTTTTAAAATGTCACAAATAATTTAAGTTTATTAAAATAATTATTGTAACAAGAAACTGTCTTTTTATAGATGATTCAGTGTTTTACTAAATTGTATAATAAAATCAAGTCTTGCACTCACATGCACTACACTGACACTGAAAGGACAGTTGCAACACATCCTTATGATGACCATTGTTTTGCCAAGTTCAAAATGTTCCTGTATCAGAAGCAGTATACTTGTTAGCCCTCTTCATCCAATCAGATTTTAGGGACACAGAATGTTCAATGTTTCTTAGACACAAATGTTATTCTAGGAGCAACAAATTATGTTAGTTTAGAAACACATCCAGCGTTTAGTAAAATCATGGTGACCACAGCCTTACACACATCTGCTGTCCAATTAAAGACAACAGTCTGGTGCTTTGATGGTGGGCATTTTATAAGCTTAGTGCATATGTGCATCTCAGCTGCCACCTGCAGTGGGCCAAACCTTAACTTCAGTAAGTCTTTTAAAATACCTTCTGTTATGCACACACACACACATTTGACATCACCCCAACAAATGAGGACATCACTCTTGCATATCACCATGTTGTACAAAAACCTTCACATTTGACCTTGGCTGATCACAGCTAGAGATGGTCCAGCAGACTGGAGGACAAAACAAACACACATAGACTCTTTCTGCAATGGTGCTATTGACAGGACCCAGTGAAGCAGACAGGCAAAAATCTGCTGGACACGAAGCTTTGGAGCACCACACATCCCCCTCTCAAACAACAATCCACTTACTACAAAAGACCATGCTGTGGAGGAAAGCTATGACCAAGTGGTGAATCTGAGTCAGCCAGGCATACATATATACAACGGAGTAAACCTTAGGAAACTAGGAATGTGACTGTGCCATTGTGCAGCTAATCACAGCCCTCCATCCTGTTTGTTAATGACTGTGTGAAGGTTATCAGACTTAAGAGCTATTAAATAAAAGCGTCTTGTTGTGTAGCCAGAAAGAGTGAGCTAAATTATTTGTGAGTTTAAAATACTTTACAAGAGGACATGTTCAATTAGTTATTTCATTATACCTTAAGGTGTGATCAATTTGCAATATCACTAACAAAGTCAAATCAAGTTATCAACTTGATTTCAGCTAGTCTATTGCTAGTGATTGATTGAATAAATATATCTTTGTAACTGTTTCTTTTCAGTTTTTTTTGTAATTTATTTTACTAAACTAACATTTTTTATGAAAAAACAAAAAACTGAATGTTATTAATGAGAGTGCAAAAAAAATGCATCTCAGGTAAGTACATTTTAATGAACTGATCGATAGCCATGTAATGAAACTCTCTAACTGTAATGTGAGTTCATTATATATTATAAAACCTTTTTACCTTATCAGACTAGCAACTGTTATATCTAATGTTATACATTTTTGTTACATCATGTATTTAATAATATCATTGTTTCCAACGAGTCAGAACAACAGCATCAAATTTGCATTTACATTTACATGTGTTACACCTCTGGACTGTTTGTGTGTGTTTTTCTCCCCATGTGCTCCCCGTGACCCAGTTTCTCCCTTGTTTGATTGTGTTCATTTGGTTCAGGTGTGTTGTGTTAATTGTCCTCGTTTCCCCATATATTTAAGCCCTAGTCTGTGCAATCCATGTTTGTCGGGTCTACAATTACTATGTTTACATGGACATCAGTAATCTAATTATTTACCTTATTCTGAATAAGATAAGATTAAGGTGTTTACATTAGTTGTTTTTAGAATAATCCTTTCATGTTCTCGTTTTACATGTTATAGTACATAGATCGATTAACGGCATGCGTCATTACGTCACCACGCGACACTATACGACGTCCCCTCCAGAATTTCACGTATCAACAAATAGTTTGTCTTCCTGATGATGCTATATACAGTTTTGGGTGTTTCATTTTTAATTTTATGAAAGCTTCGAGTGCAGTTAATTATTTGTATGTGCATACAGATGACGGTGGTATTGAAGCTCTTTTATTTGCAGTCAAACGGTTGACCACTGCCTTGTGTGTATCCTGTTGCAAAATGCGGCAAAAAGTCCTACACAACGGTAATAGTTTGATTAAGATGTGTACATGTCTGTACTGCACTTCAACAATGCAACTAAAATAGGAATACTCCACATGTCTTAATTCGATTTATGTTTACTTCGATTATGACTTTAGCTGGATTAAGGTAATCAAAAATTCCTGTTTACATGGTAGACTCTTAATCAGAGTATTGTCTTAATCGTATTAAAATCAGAGTATTGTTGTGGGCCATGTAAAAGTAGTTATTGTGTACGTGTGTCTTCAGCCATTCCTAGTGTGGATTACCCCTTGTTTTGGATAACATTAAAGACTGTTACTTTGATCCACGTCTCCGTGTCGTTCCCTCCGACACAGTGTGACAACATGTAGTCATGTAGCAGATGTTTTATTCCAAAGCGATTTACAAATGAAGACAATAGAAGCAATCAAACCAACAAAAGAACAATATTATGTAAGTACTGTGACAAGTCCCAGTTAATCTAACACAGTACACATAGCAAGTGGTGTTTTTTTTTTATTTAAAAAAAAAAAAAAAGTAGGACTCAGCTGCTTGGATTGAGTTGGGCAGGTAATTCCACCAGCAGGGAACAGTTAAGGTAAAAGTCGGTGAAAGTGATTTGGTGCCTCTGTGGATGGCACAATAATGCATTGTTCACTTGCAGAACGCAAGCTTCTGGAAGGCACTCAAGTCTGAAGCAGTGAATTTGGGTAAAGGGGTGCAGAGCCAGGGGTTCTTTTGTAGGCAAACATCAATGTCTTGAATTTTATGTGAGCAGCTATTGGTAGCCAGTGCAAATTTATAAAACAGAAGTGTGACATGTACTCTTTTCTTTTTGTTAAATACTAATTTTGCAGCCACATTCTGGTTTAGTTGGAGAGATTTGATAGAACTGGCTGGAAGACAACTGCTTGGACGATAACTTTTTGTGAAAGTGAAAGTGAATTTTTTATGTGGTGCTGCAAACCACATTTTATCCATACAGAGGAGCAAGGTCCATGCAGTTTTATATGTTAAACACTAGATGAACAAAAGTTAAATATATGACAGTTTTTTTCAACTGCTTAGACAAAAAATCTTTACTTGTCACACAATTTCTGAAACCTTACACTCAAACACCAGACCCACACACCAAATATGCAAAACCATACACTAATTCTCAGACTTTGACTCAGTTTTCAATTTCATAAACACTTTTTGCAAAACACAACACACAATTATCTATGTAACACACACAAATCTAACAGGAATTAATATTATGGCAAATGTGTTTGCAAATGTTTGCTTTTGAGATGTGTTTGTGATATTTTGAATGCAGTGCTTCATTTTGCAAGAGATCTGAGGCATTTTTGCATTTTTTTGTGTGCAATTCTTGGATTTGTGTGTAAAGCTTTCAAAAAAAAAAAAAAGGAAAAGTTTTGAAAATGTGTGAGTTGAAAAAATGTAATTTATATTTAAATTTCTCACTGATTATTCATGAACTTTCTGTTCACTAAAATGTACTGGACTTCTCAATGCTATACTTGAAAGTGAAAAGCACTAATCACTGCTTTTTACGTATTATTCCTACTAACAACTTCCATCATGCATCACAAATCTGTTATTGGGACTGCATGCAGGCTGCGTTACTTTTCAGTAAACACCAATATGACATGCCATAATTAGCAATTCTCCAGTTACTCTTTTCCTGTCATGTCCTCTCTTGCATTCTGGCAATACACACACAAAGTCATACTCTGTCTGCCGACTATTTAGTCGATGGACTGGTATATTATGAAAGAGAAAGCTCTCTTTAGCCACTACAGTTCCCACCAGCACAGATAAACAAAGCATGAGTGACATTCTCTCATCAGTCAAGGCACTGCCACGCTCCCTTGCCAGATAACATCAAGTGTGCATGTCAATTGCCAAGTGCTGTCTGTCACACTTCAGTGATAACACAACAGCAGGAGTGTGTGTGTGTGTGTGTGTGTGTGTGTAAAGTGCACATTCTCTGCTGGTGGTTTTTGCAGAAAGCACTTGAGTATGAAACGGCTCTGGTCTCTGTAAGATTAGAGCTTCACTCAATGATCTTATTGCATGTACTGTTTAAACAGCTGTGTTCCTGGTAATGGATATCTTTGTAAAGAACATGTGATACTTTAATTTATGCAATAAATGAAATTAAATTGAAGAAATTATCATACACATACTGCAAAGTAGCTCCCTAGTTTAAAATATGAATTATTTTCTATCCTTCTGAAACGCCCAGATTTAAAATTGGAAGAATTGTGACCCTTAACATGCATCATTTTCATATGTAATGTGTTTTCTGAACAACTCATGTCTGTCCATCAATCACAAGAGCAATACTACTGTTGAATAAAGATGTGGAGCTAGACTGTCAAACTCAGATGTTGTTTTGTCAGTGGAAAAAAACTACACCTCCAAAAACAATGCATAGCCTTCCTAAAGGGAAATGCATTAGAATTTCTAGTAGCATTAGAAATGTTTAGTTTTAATCTTACAATGCATTTGTAATAAACATGGAACCAGAATTTAACACTATTGAGACACCAATCATATCATTGTTTGAGTGCTAATAAATCAGTACATACCTGTGTACATGTGTCACGAATCGTGGCCATGAACTTCCATTCGCTCACCACCAGAGGTCACCCGCTCACTGCATGGACTCTTGCACTGCACTGCACTACACTACACTACTGGCACTTCACCACTGGACTACAGTTCCCATCATCCATTGCACTGACCACACACAGCTGATTTCACTGATCACTCAATCACATGCTTTATAAGCCTTGGACTTCCTCTCTGTGATTGCCGAGTATTGTATTGTGTATATCCTAGTGATAGCTACTCTACGGAGCCCATCTAGTGAGCCTAGCCTAGCCTAGCCTTTTGTGGTTTCCTGTGTTTTGATTCTTGCCTGTGTTTCCTGGATTTACCCTTAGCCTAGCCCTTTGGACTCTGTTTGCACCTTGTTTGGATTATTGCTGTTTACCTGGATTATCTCTCTTTGCCTTGCCCCTGTTGGATACTGTTCGCCGATCGTCGACCCACGCTTGCCCTAAGGAGTACTCTGTGTCTTGCCCCTGCCATACCTGTTTGCTGTTTATTGACCCTGCCTGTATTATGACCATGTTTTGGAATAAAGCCTCGCAAATGGATCTGCACGTCTCACGCCTCGTCGGCTCCGTTACAACATGTAGTGTCTTTTTTAACACAAGTAATAATAGTACTTTTAAAACTATATAATGACAACTAATCAAGCAAAAGCAATCATCATGCTGAAACACACATTGTGGTGGCATTCTTCTGCCTCAGCATTTAACTTTACAGGGCTCAAGTATCTGAAACTGATGTTTCAGGACCCCTTTAAAGAATATGCTTTTTCCCTGGGAAATGTAAAATTAATTATACACATAATCTGGGTATAATCACTGGTAAATCAGTGTAGGGTTAATACATACTCACTTACACCTATACAGGTAATTTATTGCATCCAACTCACCTGTCCTGAATGTTTTTTGGATTCTGGGAGAAACTGGAGCACCCAAAGGAAAGTCACAGCAACATGGGGAGAACATGCAAACTCCAGGCAGAATGGCCTCCTGGCTCAGTTTAAACTCAAACCGGGGACCTTCTTGCTGTGAAGCAACAGTGCAACTCACTTTGCCATCAATGCGTTAATGAAGATTGTTATAATGTGAGTCAAATTTGAGGTTGAATCTTTGAAAGAAACAATTTGGCAGAATCAGTTTACGCTGAGAATAAACTGACACAAGAAATGATTAAATAACCAGCATCCTTAAGGATTGTTGTTGTTTACTTTTGTTTGGTTCTCAGCTGCTACTGCAGCTGCAGATGATGATTAAAATTATTGAAGCAACATTACAATAATGCTTTCTCATCAGTGAGCTGCAATGTGCTGATATTTATTATGACCACAGTCTTTTATTCACAAGGATTTTACTTCATTGCAAACTAAGAAGGACAGAGAAAAATGCTTAACTGTGAAAACTATATTAGTACAACTTTGTTTCTCAAAGCATATTTTGAGAGCCCAACTAAGTTTATCTTAAAGCTCAACCTGTCATGATTTCACACATTAGAATAGAATAGAATAGAATAGAACAGAATAGAATAGAATAAGAACTGAAGCATTTAAACTAGGGTGACCAGATTTCTCAAGGTTCAATACAGGCTGGGGGGGATGGGGGGTGGTTGTATGTGTATATACCGGGTCTGCCTCACACGTCCTGAAAAGCGAAGCTGTGGGCTCTTTGATCGCCCCCTGGTGGCTGGCTGCAGTACAGGTCATAAACCCTGCTCTCTCCATGTAAACAAATGGGACGCAAGTCAAAATAATAATAAAAAAAACACGTCCAAAACAATTTTCCGAAGTATGGTTATCACGCTGATATATGTTCAATTGTTCGTTTTTGTGATAATTTTGATTTTAGCTAGTAATTTGATGCTATAAAAACGGGGCATGTCATTATGGTTGATTGGGTCTGCGGGAGTTTGGGCATGAGTTTGATTCCGCGGCTCCACCTCACGACACTACTGCGCAGACTCTGGCTCTCACACACACACACAGTTATTTTGTTTTTTATATAAAAATAAAGAAGCAAATTACAAACCATAAGACAAATACAATAGATACAAATTAAATATTAAATAAACTCGTTTTTTTAATACAGTAGGTTTAACATACATTTATTTAATATATTTTGTTGTTTGATTAACATTAATGAGACAGACAGGTAATGAATGTAATATACTGTGTAATATACTGACACATCCGGTTTTGTCCCGTATTTCAAAATTTCTTCATGACTGGGTGATCAGAGCGAGTAGTACAAGTGTTCTCTCACATGAGAACAGCCTAATCAAAGGTAATTAAGCTTGTCGTAGAACGAAATTACCATCCAATCACAATTCGTTAACGATTAGCTTGCAATAAGTGAAGGCGGGATAGATAGGCAGAATCACGCCCAATGACAACAGAAATGCTCTCTCGGCCGCGCGATCCCAGTTCCGCGAACAGTTCTCCTTGCGCCTGAATGGTCAAAATACACACACAGTTGTCAAAATGTCCATCGTGTGGAGTATACAGGTGCATCTCAATAAATTAGAATGTCGTGAAAAAGTTCATTTTTTCTTGTAAGTTATTTCAAAGAGTGAAAATTTCATATATTTTAGATTCATTGCATGTAAAGTAAAACATTTCAAAAGTTTTTTTTGTTTTAATTTTGATGATTAGAGCTTACAGCTCATGAAAGTCAAAAATCAGTATCTCAAAATATTAGAATATTTACATTTGAGTTTCAATTAATGACCATCCCTACAGTATAAATTCCGGATATCTCTTGTTCTTTGAAACCACAATAATGGAGAAGATTGCTGACTTGACAATGATCCAGAAGATGAACATTGACGCCCTCCACAAAGAGGGTAAGTCACAGAGGGTCATTACTGAAAGGTGTGGCTGTTTACAGAGTGCTGT
>JAFVLL020015297.1:0-39517 GCA_021397915.2 Tor tambroides
CTGATCTTAAAACATGTCAGTGCTTTTGTTTTGTCTTAAGATGCACACCAGTAATGTTTTTTTCTAAGGCATGTTTATAAAAATTACTTAAATGTGACCCTGGACCACAAAACCAGTCTTAAGTCGCTGGGGTATATTTGTAGCAATAGCCAAAAATACATGGTATGGGTCAAAATTATCGATTTTTCTTTTATGCCAAAAATCATTAGGATATTAAGTAAAGATCATGTTCCATGAAGATATTTTGAAAATTTCTTACCGTAAATATATCAAAACTTAATTTTTGTTTAGTAACATGCATTGCTAAGAACTTAATTTGGACAACTTTAAAGGCGATTTTCTCAATATTTAGATTTTTTTGCACCCTCAGATTCCAGGTTTTCAAATAGTTGTACCTCAGCCAAATATTGTCCTATCCTAACAAATCATACATCAGTGGAAATCTTATTTATTCAGCTTTCAGATGATGTATAAATCTCAATTTCGAAAAACTGACACTTAAGACTGGTTTTGTGGTCCAGGGTCACAAATAATTTAACTAATTTAACTATGGCCTAATCCTGGTTTAGGCTAAACCCTGTCTGTGAAACCGGGCTTTAGTTGTTCCCTTGACATCTTGTTTCTATTTTATCAAATGGTATATTATTAATATACCAATTTATAGTGCATAGTAGTTTCATGGTATTTTAATAAAGTTTTGCACATTACGAAATAAATTGTGTTCTTGCGAAGCGTCATCTGAATCGTGTGCACTCACATGAGATTAAAACTGTATTCACAGTTTAATAGTTTTCCATAAAAATGCATGGTGGGGGTCACACCCCCTCAAATGTGTTTCGCCATGTTGAAATAACGTGAGCGCGTGATGAGAAAGTTCGCGCTCTCTGTTTACCGCCTTTTTTAGATACGCTCACTATTATCGTGCTTTACCAGCGGAGACAACGGGAGAATCGGCACCCTCACGTTCGAAGACGCAGAAAAGGTTTGAAGCCATAAGACACACAGACCAAGAAAAACGAACGTAAGCATTAGTAAGGCTTAGAAATGTTGGAAAGATTTGCTGAAGGAGAAAATACTGATAACCAAGTTGCTTTTTCTGTTGGACAGGTAAACGAATTCTTTTTGAACTCACAAGTATCAGTGCCCTTAAGAAAATGAACCATGGTTTTGCTACCAAAACCATAGTTTAACTATGGTATTTGTAGTAAAACTGGTTATACAAAAGGTAATCATTACGCCAAAAAAATAAAGAAAGAAAAAACAGGTTACTACACTTTTACTACAATAAAACCATGGTTAATTTCCGTAAGGGTGTGAATTGTTCCTGTTAGTTTGCAGGAACAGCATATTACTTCAACCATTGTAATATGGGTACTTAAAGTACCAGTACGCCTAAAACAGTGGTGCACACTCCAGCTAAAGAACTCCTGAATGTAACTAATGTCTAATACATCTTTTAAGCATATTCCTATTCCTATTGTTGTGTGTAATCAGTACTAACATCTACAAAGCAAACCCAAATGTTTGTAATAATACATACATGAATAATATTAGACCAGCTTTATCGCAACAGTTTTTAATGGGAAAAAAAACATACAGAATACAGTGTTCTACAGAAAATTGTATGAATCAAGAAGTCAAATCAAGGGGTATGAATTTACACACAAAACAATATTTGTATATACACATCACTAGTTGCGACTTTATTCATTTAAAACAGTGGTTCTCAACCGGTGGGGCGAGTAGGCTACAGGATGGGAGGAAAAAAAACCTGAAAAAAAAAATTGCAAATTTTTTTTATCACTAAACTACTGTCATAAAAAGTTATAGTTCTGTATGTACATAACTCCTGAATAAAAATTAAAATGTGTTTGGACTGATTTAAAAAAAGAGTTTTGAACAAATTTGATTGGTTTGTCGATAGTGAGCGCAAATGCAGGTGATAAGCGGTTTTATTAAGCGAGTCATTGAGTCGTTCATTCAAACGATTCGTTCAAACGGCCGATTCATCAAGAATGAGACAGATATTTGTGCATGGATCATTGAATCTTTGTCTCAACCGATTCGTTCAAAACACTGAATCATTCAAAACTCGATTGAGTGTTGCTGTGAGATGCGCTATGCAGTGATCTTTGTTTGGATTCATCGGATCTATTTTCGCTGCTAAAATAGACCAAAACAGTCATTATTTCGTCTAAAATGTAAGTGACTTAATATTATTAACTTGTTTGTTGAACTGTCATATGAAATCAGTGTCACATTTTCAATAGTGAGGTGATGGTAAATTAAGTGATGGTCAATTGTCAGCTCTCTTGGTCGTCAGGTCGTGTGATGTATGTTGCTGAACTGTATTCAAATGTTATAAATATAAAAACACCACATTTTGAAATTTAACTGCAGTATGTCAGTTTAGTTTATTTGTGTGTGCTGCGCTCATAGACTTTAGAAAACGGCGCTCATTTGTTTGATTTCTCCTCGAGAAGCTGCGCAAGCCTCAAAAGTTTAAGGTCCTTGCACCCTGAGTCCGAAACTGTCGTATTCGTTTTTTCATATTCGTCATTTGGTGGCTCTCAATTGTCAAAAACACCCCTCAAAATATTTGCTACGGATGCGAAAAATGCAGAAAATCGAACCGTCCGAATTAATTTTTATGACGGACAGACACTGGGGCCCCAACTGCAATGAACCAGCTTTGGGGGGGGCCCAGCTTGCAAAAGGTTGAGAACCCCTGATTTAAAAGATAGCTAAAATGAGTAGATTTTGTGTGAAAGACCTGTTGTTTGGTTCCAGTATGCAGATTTATTTTGTAATGGTATTCCTGTGAAAATAAGATGATGAAACTATTAACAAACAGATTGTAGATGGAGCATAATAGCTGGAATGGAAATCGTGAACAAATACTTACGCGTTCATGCTCTTCCCGCTGCCACTAAGCACGATGTAAGGAGTTTTCTGGGACTTCTGCTTTTCCTGCAGAAGAGCAACGGTGCCCAGAGGAGTGTCACTGCTGCTCATCTTCTTCAGCAGCTGCAGGAAACCAAACAGGCAAGTCGTCACATGACTTATGACCATACTTAAACTCATGAGTCAAGACTTTATGATTTTAATGTGTCAGTTAATGGTGCTTCATATTTTAATATGCTTGGAGTTCTAAAAAAAACCAAAAACATACCGCCTCTTCCTCAAGCTTTTTCATCCTCCGCTCCGTCTTCATCTTGCCAGAGCCCTTCCCATGGAAACGATGGGACAGCTGTCTGAAAGCCTGAAGGACAACAAATGAGGCTGAGCACTCATATAGACATTTCAGAAGGAAGTTAGTTATCTAATGATGTGACTGGTTGAGAACAACCACATGTGCACAGACCTCTTTAGGCTCTTTAGCTTGCGACCAGATTCGTCAACGTATTCGATCTTGATGTCTGGCTTGTAGTTATCCTTTTCTCTGAAATCCTGAGTGAAGCCTCTGTATTCCTCCCTCCTGCTGTACTTGTCATCAATATTCCTGTGGTGGAAAGAACAGGAAATGGGAACATCTTAGCTTTTTTAAAATAAAAAACAACCACTGGAGAAAGTTTTGCTACATCTACTTACATCTTGTCTTCGATGCAGTAGTTATCATTTGGCAGAGCTGCTTTTGGGGCTTCGACACGAGCCACCTTCTGCATTTGTGTGTCCAGCAGTCCTGAAAGAGTTAAATTAATGTTTTTTTTAATAACTTAGACATTATTACCCATTCTATTCAGTTCAAAATCAGATTTGGTTGATATCTCACCTTTGTTTTTGCACAGAAGTAGAGCAGAAACGAGGCCAGAGTTCACAATGGGCTCTTCATCCAGAATAGTCGTGGAGGCCGTTGAGAACTTTAACAGAAAACAGAAAAATCATGTTGAAGTTTCACAATCCAATTAAACTGCTGTCAGTGAAGTGAGCAGTAGACTTACATCTGCCTGGTTTTTCTCCTCATCCAGGTTAACGGTGCTCCAACCCACATTGTCATCCATATCAGAGTCTGCCTCCTCCTTTCTCATCATCCTTTTCAAAGTCCTGTATAACCCAAACAAAACAGACACATTCAATACCAGCAACTGAAACAATATATCTTAAGTGAGAAAAGGGTTGGGGTGGTTCATACCATAATATCCTCTTGGTCTTCTCGGTTGCCTGACAGCCCGTAGGTTGGGATGTCTCCAAGAGTGCGGCAAAATTCAGAGGTGGCATTAAAGACAATGTTGTTCCTTTTGTCTGGGTCGTTGTCATCCTCTCCTGTCTTCACCAGTTGATCCATGTGCTGAGCCACCTGAAAACATCAAAACAAGGAAAGATACAAAAGAAACAGTTAAATAAACAATACTGTTAATAATTTAAAAAAATATTATGGAACATAGAATATTAAAAATTATTGCAATTACTGGTGTTTAAAGTAGCAATTGGTTACATTTTATTTTAATTTCACTGACTTGATGAAGTAGATTAGAATAACACATTATCAGTGAATCTATCTATCTATCTATCTATCTATCTATCAGCACTGTCAATCGATTCAAAAAATTAACTAATTAATTGCACATTTTTTTCTGAAATTATTCACGATAAATCCCACCTCACATTAAAGTTTTTAATTACACATTTATATTGCAATAATTTCACATTCAATCAAATTAATGCAGAAACAACATTAAGACAGTATGCTTTTAATATTTAATATTAACTGAAGGTGAGTATCACTGATACCAGTACTACTGATGTCTCAAGGAAATCGCTTTTTTTCTAATATTTAACCACTGACTATAGCCATCCAACATTACAGTATAATCGAGAGCTATCAATTTTAACATTTATTAAACTTAACTTCTAATTTAAGTGAACTTAAAAAATTTTCTTACAATTTTTATTTACATAAACCCATTATTTACTTTTGCCCTTTAACAAGTATACAGAAATTGAATAGTTACTAAATTAAATTAAATATAGATAACTCCTTAAAGCTACAAAAGTTATAGATTTCCTCTTTTTTTCCTTTTGTTCTTTGATTAATAGACATCACAGCAGCTGGGTTATTAGGTTATCTGGCTGCTATTACTTTAAGATCTGCCGCTGCTGAACGTGACACGGATCTGACACGTTAGTAGCTTCACTTGCGTTTTGATATGAAAAGACACAGGCTACAGCGCCCCACCGTCGCATTTGTGCGTGCAATTGAAGAGCGCGTGCTACGAGCACAGTTTAACGGCTGACAGGACAGGAAAATTATTTTTTTACTGACACATGGCCTGACAACATCTCATCTGACCGCAGTTCACTGTTCTACAGAAGGTGCCTCGAGGTGAGGTGAAGAGCAGTGTGTGTCTGAAAAGTCTCCGGTTTGATGTGGCTGTAAAGACGTTCTGCGATTAAATAAACGTGATTCTTGTCAACAAAAAAAAAAAGAGACACAAGCAGCAGTTGTGAGTGGGGTGGCTAACCTTAGCCCCGCCCCTGCGTTAAATATTTTTAACGCCATTAAACTGGAAAAATTAATCGCCTGTGTTTACGCGCTAATTTTGACAGCATATATATACACATACACACATATACATACACATATACATACACACACACACATATATATATATATATATATATATATATATATATATATATATATATAGGGGTCAAAGCAAAAAAAAAAATCCTGAGCCTGAATTTTTTTCCGGGGGTGAGGGGTTGTGGGAGTGGACACATATACAGGGTTATTTGGCAAACAAACAAACAAAAAAAACATTTGAAAATGATTTTCCATTAAACTACCTGTTAAATAAACTAATAAAACAAAATGGTACAAATAAAGTGCAAAGAACGCAACTGTGGCAGCTCTAACATTTGAAAGGATAGTATGGCAAAGCTATTGCTTTCCTTATTCAAACTTATTTTTTTTCATGAATATATGATTGTCCTGAAGAAAATTATGAGCTGAAAAACAGGCTTTAATATGACTAAATTTATATATAAACTAATGATGAGGCAATAATAATTGGCTCAAATAAAGTATCCAAACCAAGTAATTACATGGTTTTACTGTTAATTGCATGGTTTCACTGTTAAAATACATGTAATACATTCTAAAAAAATACCTGCAGAGGGCGCCAACGGCCTGGTGATGTTTCATGTGATTCAACGACGCTTAAATCCAGTTTATTTTAATATCTGGCCACATGCAAAGTCAGAAACTTATTTTGAAATCGCGATGTACAGTCAGTTGCATAATTAGAAATATGTTGATGTATTCTCCCGTGTTGGCACCACAGACTGTAAAAAATTATTTACGTTACAAATCTAGTGAGATAACGCACAGTTTTCCCAGATGAACGTTAAGCAACCCAAACTCACCGCATATACAGAGGAAGAGTTTAGCCCCTTTCACACATACACTCTTTACTGGTAAATTAAAATCCTTTAAAACTACCAGTAAATTTGTTCAGGAAATCATATAGTTGTTATGGAGATGATGTGATTATTTTGAGCTGTTTACAAAGCTCTGCTGCTTTTTTAATAGCTTTTCTATATAAATATGGCGCTACATACACATCTTTGACCATTGCGCCTCACAGCTTTTTCAATGTGTCTCGCTTCTTTTCCATTTCTCTGCGCGTCTGGTGTTTATAAGAGCAAAAACTTCCGATTGGCTAGTAATGTTAGTTTGGTTGAGAGTGAAAGCTGTGTTCCTCTCATACCATTTGTAGGCGAACTTGTGAACTCGAAGGTGTTATCAACAAGTGTTTTTAAATGCAGGACTCTTTTTTTTTTTTTTTACGCAGCCTAACGCCGCACGCTGGAGAACTTTAAGCCGTGTGTGTGTGTGTATTGATATATATTGTGGCGGGCTGAAGAATCACACAACAGGGTAAGGTGCAAGAAAGACCCCGGAGGGTGTGTTTATTGTGCCAAATAGAAAGTGGAAGTGCCAACGTGTCCGGGTGCTCGTCTTCAGTGCTCGGTGATCCTCCTTTCCCTGCCGTCTGAGTGCTCTGTGTTCCGTTGAACGTGCTGAGAGTGGCGGGCTGGTCGGTCACGCGCTGCTGTCTGTGGAGCAAGAGGAACAGAATCAGTTGGCTTGCTTCTGGAGACATTTCTCACCTACGTGTGCTGTGCCGCGGCTTTTGTAGCCCTCTCCAAACACGCTTCAGGTGTGACCGATCAGCCCGGGGTGATTGGGAGCAGGTGATTCTCCTTCGTTGCCAGGGCGACGCTGATAGGTGCTCGGGACACGCGTCACAATATATATATATATATATATACACACATACATATATATATATATATATACACACACACACAAACATATACAGTATCTCACAAAAGTGAGTACACCCCTCACATTTCAGCAACCATTTTAGTATATCTTCTCAAGGGACAAGGAAACTTGGATATATTTTAAGAGTAGTCAATGTGCAGCTTGTATAGCAGTGAAGATTTATTGTCCTCTGAAAATAACTCAACATACCGCCATTATTGTTAAAAAAGCTGGCAACAAAAGTGAGTACACCCTAAGTGATAACAGCTATACTTCGTTTAACCATGCAAAGCCACATGTCCTATTCATCATGTTCATGTTTTTGTCTGCTTGACAGGACCATACAAATTTGTCTATCTTGTATTAAGAGCAGTTAAAATTTGGTGCTTTAGGTACAGTTCTCTCTTAATGACCACTGGATGTAACATGGCACCTCATGACAAAGAACTCTCTGAGATTTGAGAATTAAATTGTTGCCTCTCCACAAGATGGCCTAGGCTATAAAACAGTATTTACCCTGAAACTGAGTTACAGTACAGTGGTCAGGGTCATACAGAGGTTTTCCCAAGGCGGGCTCCACTGAACAGACCTCATAGCTTGTCGATCATAGAAGTTAGGTCCTCATGCTGTGCATCAGGTGCAGAAGATGACTTCAGAAAACAGATTCATGAGTGCTGTCAGCATTGCTTTAGAGGTGCAGAAGTGGAAGGTCAGCTTGTCAGTGCTCCAACCATACGCCGCACTGCAACCGTCAGTTGCATGGCTGTCATCCTGAAGTGAAGCCTTCTGAAGCTGGCTCACAAAAAAACCTGCAAACAGTTTGGTGAAGGCAGCCTGTCAAGAGCATAGGTACTAGAACCATGTCCTGTGGTCTGATGAGACTCACATAAACTTGTTTGGCTCAGATGGTGTCCAAGCATGTGTGGCGTGCCTAGTGAGGAATACCAAGAAAATTGTCTTCCTACAGTCAAGCATGGTGGTGGTAGCATCATGGTCTGGGGCTGCTGGTACTGGGGAGCTGCGGTTCATTGAGGGAAACATGGATTCCAACATGTACTGTGACATTCTGAAGCAGAAGATGATGCCTCCCTTCAAAGAAACTGAGCCAAGCGGCGGAGTTTCCAACATAATAACCACCCCCAAACACACCGCCAAGATGTGATGATGAAGCTGAAGGTGAAGGTGATGGAGTGGCCAAGTCTGTCTCCAGACCTGAACCCTATTGAGCACATGTGGGGCATCCTCAAGCGGAAGGTGAAGCAGCAAAAGTCAAAGTCAAAGTCTGCTTTATTGTCAATTCTGCCACATGTACAGTACATACATACAGAGAATTGAAACTAAAACACTCTCAGACCCTTGGTACATGTGAATAACACTAAACACTCTTACTAACAGTAGAGGCATTAAAAATACAGATAAATACAAATCAAATATATATATATATATATATATATATATATATATATATATATATATATATATAAGTAAATGCAACTATTACAAATATACAAATAAGGACATGTAAAAAAACAGATAAAGTAGCATAAGGCACATGGTAGATAGAGTGCAAACTCAAACTCATTTCCAGTGAAATAAACAAACAGTGCAAATATAATTGGTGTAGTGCAAAAGAGCTTATCAGTCTATTTAAAGTGACAAAAAGCTCAGAGAGCAGTCTTTATACAAACTGTCAGAAGAGGTAGTTGAATGAGGTCAGTCCAATGCTGTACAAAGTGACTGGTGCTGGTCACAGTGTGTAGTGGGAGGGGGAGTGGGGGGTGTCAGAGGTCAGAGTTCCAGGTGCATGGGGCAAAAAGAGGGGGAGGAGGTTGAGCTTCCTGACAGCCTGATGTATGAAGCTGTCTTCGTCTATGGTCCTGGCTATGGGGGACTCCGCAGCCTCCTCCCTGATGGCAGCAGACTGAAGAAGCTATGTGACGGGTGGGTGGGATCACCTGCAATGCAGAGGGCTTTGTGTCTAACATCCAGCAGCTCTGTGATGTCATTATGGAGGAGTGGAAGAGGATGCCAGCAACAACCTGTGCAGCTCTGGTGAACTCCATGCCCAGGAGGATTAAGGCAGTACTAGATAACAATGGTGCCCCTACAAAATGTTGACACTTTAGACACAGTTTTGACATGTTCACTTAGGGTGTACTCATTTTTGTTGCCAGTTATTTGGACAATAATGGCTATATGTTGAGTTATTTTTAGAGGACAGTAAATTTGTTCTTCTATACAAGCTGCACATTGACTACTCTAATATATATCCCAGTTTCATTTGTGCAGTATTGTCTCTTGAGAAGATATACTAAAATTGTTGCTGAAATGTGAGGGGTGTACTCACTTTTGTGAGATACTGTACATACATACATTTTATATATATATATACATATACATACACACACACACATATATACATATATATATATACAGGTGCTGATCATATAATTAGAATATCATCAAAAAGTTGATTTATTTCACTAATTCCATTCAAAAAGTGAAACTTGTATAGTAGCCATTCATTCCACACAGACAGTATATTTCAAGTGTTTATTTCTTTTAATTTTGATGATTATAACTGACAACTAATGAAACCCCCAAATTCAGTATCTCAGAAAATTAGAATATTGTGAAAAGGTTCAATATTGAAGACACCTGGTGCCACACTCTAATCAGCTAATTAACTCAAAACCTGCAAAGGCCTTTAAATGGTGTCTCAGTCTAGTTCTGTAGGCTACACAATCATGGGAAGACTGCTGACTTGACAGTTGTCCAAAGAGCGAACCACTGACACCTTGCACAAGCAGGGGCAAGACACAAAAGGCCATTGCAAAGAGGCTGGCTGATCACAGAGCTCTGTGTCCAAACACATTAATAAGAAGAGGCGAAGGGAAGGAAAAGATGTGGTAGAAAAAGTGTACAAGCAATAGGGATAACTGCACCCTGGGAAGGTTGTAATCAACCCATTCAAAAATGTGGGAGATTCACAAGAGAGTGGACTACAGCTGGAGTCAGTGCTTCAAGAACCACTACGCACAGACATTATTAAAGACATGGAGTTTCAGCTGTGCATTCCTTGTGTCAAACCACTCTTGAACAACAGACAGCGTCAGAAGTGTCCGCTGGGCTAAAGACAAAAGGACTGGACTGCTGCTGAGTGGTCAAAGTTATTTTTCTGATGAAAGTAAATTTCATTTCCTTTGAAATCAGGGTCCCAGAGTCTGGAGGAAGAGGAGAGGCACAGAATCCCCGTTGGTGAGGTCCAGTGTAAAGTTTCCACAGTCAGTGATGGTTTGGGGTGCCATGTCATCTGCTGGTGTTGGTCCATGTTTTCTGAGGGTCAAAGTCAACACAGCCGTATACCAGGAAGTTTTAGAAGCCCTTCTGTCTTCCTGCTGCTGACCAACTTTATGGAGATGCAGATTTCATTTTTCCAACAGGACTTGGCACCTGCACACAGTGCCAAGCTACCAGTACCATGGTTGAAGGATTCATGGTATCCCATTTGTGTGTATGGCTTCGCCTGACCTTAACCCCATAGAAAATCTATGGGGTATTGTGAAGAAGGAAGATAAGTATGCCAGACCCAACAATGCAGAAGGCTGAAGAGGCCACTATCAGAGCAACCTGGGCTCTCCACCAAAACCTGAGCAGTGCCACAGACTGATAGACTCTGCCATGCCGCATTGCTGCAGTAATTCAGGCAAGGAATTAACTAAGTGAGTGCTGTACATGCTCATACTTTTCATGTTCATACTTTTCAGTTGGCCAAGATTTCAAAAATCCTTTTCTTTGTATTGGTCTTAAGTATTATTCTAATTTTCTGAGATATTGAATTTGGGGGTTTTCATTAGTTGTCAGTTATAATCATCCAAAATTAAAAAAATAAGCCATAAAATATATCAGTCTGTGTGGAATGAATGTATACATTATACAAGTTTCACTTTTTGAATGGAATTAGTGAAATCAACTTTTTGATGATATTCTAATTATATGACCAGCACCTGTATATATATATATATATATATAAAATTCTACATTGCCAAAGCAGCACTTCAGGAATGAAAAGTGCTGACCTTTTCTCCTGAGTCTTTGAGCATCTGTTTTTGTCTGAGTTTCCTCTGTTTCTCAAGCTGTTTCTGGAGCTCCTGCTCAGCTTCATCCTCTTCTAATGCAGTAGGCTCTGGAGGGGTGAAGTCCTCTGAGAGAGACAAGGAGAAAGCGTGTGAGTGCAGAGAATAGTGATGCAATTCATTTGAATTTCAAAGGGAAGAACAGATGCCTTAAGAAAAAGAAAAAACAGATTTTAACTTTAGACATGAAAAGTTCTCTCTTACCGTCATCACTAATGTCCATGTCGGCTATTCTAATGTCATCTGACTGCTGGAGGACATCACTGGCCTTGCTGCTGGTTTCTATAACAACATCTTCAGGTTCTGCCCCCTCCTCCTCATCTGCTTGCTTTCTACCTCGACCTCGACACCTGAGTGCCAGAACCAGTTTTTGAATAACCAGTTGAAGTAACTGGTGTTGCTGGTGTATTCAACAGCAAATGAGTGAAGGCTTTACCTGGAGCCGAAATCTGAGCTTCGAATTTCATCCACCAAGAGGTCATCAGCCTTGAGTATTTTCTCTTTCTTTCTGATTTTCTTGACTTTGCGTTTGGTCTTCTTAAAGCCCACCTGCTATTATGCATGTAAAAATAATGAATGTCAGTCAAGAATGAAATCAAATTCAAAACCCAGTGCACTTAAACACATTGTTCTTACCATCTCCTGTGGCGTGTAGTATTCACTGGCAAGGGTGAGAGCAGGCATGTCCAGAGACTGGGCCTGATTGCGCAGGTTGTCTTTGATGGCCTGAAGCTCCCGCTCTCTCTCACCTCCCACAAAACCTCCAGCACTGAGCCTGAAACTCTTCTTCTTCTCCCCCTCGATCTCCTCATCGTACTTTGACAGCACAGACTTTGGCTTGAACTGGAAAGAATTCACATAACAGGATTTTTAACTGGTTAATAAGTATCAGTAGTATTTTAGGCCATGTGAGGTTTTAATGCATTTAGAGAATTTGGAATTTCAGATGCACTCTTACAATGACCATGTCATCCACACTCTTCTCTTCTTCGTAAGGTTTATAATCTGGCTTCTTCTTCTTTAGCTCCACATTTTTCTCTGCTTTCTCTTTGTCCACCAGACCCATGTTTACCAGCACGTCCTCCTCCTCCACCAGAACGCCTGTGAAAATCACCCACGCAGAGAATCTTTGAGTGTGCCCACGAGAGTGTGTGTAGGTGGTGTCAGTGATTTAGCAGATGCTTGTTCATCTAAACCAACAGTGCATTTATCCACATTCAGCATCATCATGTTAGCTCACCTTTGTCTTCTAGAGTTAAGATAACTATTTCCCCCTCTCTGAAAGACTCCATCTTGTGTTGAACCTTCAGCCCTTTGAGATCACGTGAGCTACATGCGTCCTGGTTAGTAAAAACAGATAAATCAACATAAGTGGATACTGCAGTACTATGATAACAATAGATAATACATTACTAAGAAACACATACACATAAAAAAAGAGAATTTGCTATTTTTAATCAGTTTTTCTGCTGATTAAAGCAGTGGCTCTCAACTGAGGGACCAGGGCCAAATAGTGTGTCTCATTAAACTTTGAAGGGGGCCTAAACATGACTTAAAATAAGACTAAATAAATATTAAAATGAGCTAAAACAGTTTTAAAACTTTTTTTAAAATTCACCCCCTCAACTGTGATTTTCTTTAAAAAAACAGGTTTCCCACAGTCTTGGAAAACCTGTGTATGAGAAAGTCTAATTTTAAAAGTTTGATTTCTAGACATGGAAGAGTCATGTACTTTAATAAAATCTTAAGTGAACAAGATTTTTATAATGAATAAAATTTTCTAAATCTCTAAAATATATTATTGGTTAGAAATTGCTATTTGTGAGTAAAAAAAAAAAATTATTTGTTAAAATGTATGGAACTTAATTTTAATTATCAACAATTATTTATTATAATTTTTTTATATATATATTGTAATATTAACTATTTATTTTTCATTATTTTAATATTGCCACTCCTAATGTAAATAAAAAAAAAAAAACTGAAAATGAGTAATTGTGGCTTTACAGCAGAAGTACCAGAAATATTTTAGGGGGCTTTGAATATTGTCTTGGGGGGGGGGATTGTGAATTTGGAAGAGGGGAACAAGAAAGTGTCAGTAAGGTAACACACCCTCTTTTCCTGTGCAAACTCCTGCTCGACCAGATTGCTCACACCAAACTCTTCATCCATCTCCTCTAGGAGCTTGGCCTGTTGAAAAAGGGATTGTACAAAAAACAAAATAAAAATACAATAAAGGCCAAGCAAAATATATTGGTTGTTTCCACAACTGCCTCTTCTATCCTCACCCTCTTCTCTGCCATCTCCTTCTCCTTGGCTAGTTTGCGACTCCTCTCCACCCAGGCAGCTGTGTCGTCCAGCCATGGTTCCTCATCTCCAAGTGCCTTCACCTTCCTAAAAAAAAAAAAACACAAAAAAGGCAGATGGGCTGATATTAGTAAGATTTAGAGTTTGATTCAGTTTGACTAACACAGAATTGTAATAATAGAATTTCTGTTATCCTTTGCAGGTGGCAAAAATGTAATACCCCAGTTTCTGATTGAGCAGACGCTTCTCTTTGAGAGCAGCCAGTTTCTCTCTCATCTCAGCCTGTTGTCTGATCTGGACAGGATTGATGGTCTCGGCCAGGAGGGGCTCCTCCTTAGTTCCAGCCTCTGAGGAACCATCAAACAATCACAGATTTAGAAAAAAAAAAGCATCAAATAAGATGTTGCATTCAAAGAAATTAAATGTGTACACTAACATTCAAAAGTTTGGAGTCAGTATGATATTTTTAATGTTTCTGAAAATGTTTCTCATATGCTCACAAGGCTGCATTTATTTGATCAAAAATATAGTAAAAACAGTGAAATATTATTACAGTTTAAAACAACTTTTTAATTTCAATATTTTTTTAAATCTAATTTATTCTTTTGATGCAAAGCTGAATTTTCAGCATCATTACTGTCACATGATCCTTCAGAAATCACTCTAATACGCTGATTTGGTGCTTAAGAAACATTTCTTGTTATTATCAATGTTGAAAACAGTTGTGCTGCTTAATTTTTTTTGTGGAAACTGTGATACCTTTTTTAAGGACTGACTGTCTTAACTGTCACTTGCTAATTATTACAACTCCAATTTAATGCATCCTTGCTGAACAACAGCATTTTTTACTGACTTCAAACTTTTGAATTGTAGTGTATAAAATAGCATTTTTATGTAACAATCATCAAATTCTTACCTTTTTTGTTTTCATTGAGGTCAAGTGGTTTCAAACCTAGTTTGGCCCTCAGTTTACTGCAAAACAAAGCAGTAACATTTAGCAAAATATACATATATTTAAATGTCTTACATTTTTTCCACTCCAATTGCAAATAACAGTATGCTACAAAACATACTTGGTCTCTTCAATGCAGAGTGAAGCATCACCACTGGCAGATTTGGGACCCGGCTCTACAAAACAATATGTTGACACAGAGCCGGCCCAAGGCATAAGCGAACTAAGCGGCTGCTTAGGGCCCCCGTGGCCACCAGAGGGCCCCCAAGAGTAGTCTACATGAAATGACAGTTTATTTTATTTTATTTTATATTCGTGATATATGTCGATGGACAGTGGTAATTATACAAAAGTGCAATATGAAATAATTAAATATTCTATACATATCATTTTATTATTTCTTCCATAAGGGCGGCGTTAATGAGCGTATTGAATAATATCTTTTTTTATAGTTTCTGCGTGTGTCAGTAACATCGTGGGGCTCCTCGAAATCACATGAGTGGTCAGTGAAAAACAGAGCAACGTAACCAACTGTGTATTTGAATAGGAATAAAATCATTAATTGAAAGGATTATTGTGCGAACGATAGAAATATCAGCATGTAGCGACAAAAATAATCTTTTTTACTAACGAAGTGTATAAAAAGCGAAACGCATTATAAACTTTTGTATTTGGTTGAAAACACTGAACAGTTATGAAATATGAAAAGCACAGAGCGCGTCTTTCTTTTTATTTTTTTCTGAGCTCGTCTTTCTCAGGCTCAGCGCCAGCCAAAGCGCGGCGCGTCAAAGGGTTAAAATCGATCGCGTTTTGGGGGTGGAGGGGGACAAATTCAACATGGGGGTTTTGTGGCACAAATCAGAGGTGCGTTTCTCAAAACCATTGTTAGCTAACTATGGTCGTTATTTCCACTGAACTCTATTTGTAACGACAGAACTTGCGACCATAGTTGCTTTTGGGAAATGCACCCCTGGTCAGATCAGTAAAAATAACTTTCCTTGGTATATATTTTTGTAATAAAAATAAGCTTCTGTTTCATAAACTGATAACAGCTTAACATTATTTACCTCAGCCTACATTTTGCGTCTTTGCTATTATATTCCAATATCATTATGCCTCAATTAGCTAGATATAAGAGTTGTTGTTTTAGATCCTCTCTGTTGTGTTTAATATTTATTATAAAAAGTATGACTTGTAATAAAAGTACAACTTCGATTAATATTTATGTTGTTAAAATAATATTCTGCTCTGTAAATGCATTGTCTGCTGGTTTATTTAGCTACTTTTCAGCACAATAAGTATGCCACTTAATACTTTAAACCCCCGGTTTCTTGTTTCACAGACAAGGCTTAAGCCTAGTCCTAGACTAAAATGTAAATCTGAGCTATTTCAACTGAAAGAATCTTGCACTGACTGATCTTAAAACATGTCAGTGCCTTTGTTTTGTCTTAAGATGAACACCAGTAATGCTTTTTTCTAAGGCATGTTTATAAAAATCACTTAAATGTCCTAATTGAACTATGGCTTAATCCTGGCTTAGTCTAAGCCCTGTCTGTGAAACCGGGCCTAAGACTTTGAATGTTAAAGTGCAAATTAACACCTGACCACTGTTGTAAGTTTGCAACTGTTACAATTAAAAATCACAGAAGGGTAAAAACATGCAGGCAGACAATGGTATGATGTAAGCAACACAGCTACAACAAACAAAACTGATAATGGGTGTGTTAGATTTATAGTGTGTGAATAATCAAGCTTTGACAATAACCAGTCATATTGGCGGCACCGAGGGGCCCCCAAATAAAATTCTGCTTAGGGCCCCATAAAGGCTTGGGCCGGCCCTGGTTGACAAACATGAGCACCATGCAACTTAAAGACTTCTATCAAAGCCATAGAGATTCTTTCAAGTGGGACAATGAGATGTATGGCTACCATGGTGAATATTAATCATAAATGAGGAAGTGTCTCAAAACTTAATCAGCTGCCCAACTAGACAGACTCAAACAAGCTGTCTAGGTAGGCAAGAAAAGTTCCTTACATAATTTGCAATAATAACGCTAGTTTCCATCAAAGTATTATATGGGATAGTATTGTAGGATCTCCTTCACAGAGTTTAAAACGCTTTTATAATATTTTTAAAGTATATTTTGATGACAGTGGTGCAGAACAGCAAGTCAACAAAGTTCTAGCATCTGTTGAAGTTGGTGGACAGGATGACTGACCGCTGTTGTCCTCGAAAGCAGGATCAAGCTTCTCTTTCTTGACTCTTGGCTCCGCATTGCTCCTCTCTGCTTTACTGCTCCTGTCTTTCTCTGCTCCCCGGCTGCTCCTCTCTCTGGAGCGAGATCTCTTTCTCTTCTCTCGCTCGCGGTCCTTCTCCTTATCTCGATCCTTGTGACGGTGTTTCTTGTGTTCACGGAGCCGGTGTCGTGCCAAGGTACTTACCCCTGATAAAAATTGTATCCCCGGTCGAAAATACAGTCTGAAAAGATATGTATCCCGCTATAACTTTTGCCAGGTAACAAGAAACTTGTCTATATTCACCACTGTTATTAGACATGATGTGAAGTACTCAAAAAAATAAAACACTTGATCATAGGCCATCATCTTGAAATTTTGCAGGCTGTATGTCCAGCCTGATAAGACAAGTATACTGCAGTCGCTTTTTGTGTATTTAAATACAATGCATTATTAAATGATTTTGAAAATAATTCACCATGGAAAGAGGAGGGGGAATAAAGAACAATTTATAATAAACAGGACATGGCAATAGTAAAACGATAACTTAATTCATGTGTTATAGTTTCATTAACCTTTTTATTTTGTGAATACTTCACATCATGTCTAATAACAGTGGTGAATATGGACAAGTTTCTTGTTACCTGCAAAGTTATAGTGGGATACATATCTTTTCAGACTGTATTTTCGACCGGGGATACAATTTTTATCAGGGGTAAGTACCTTGGCACGACACCTGTCCTCTGGATCCCGGTCTTTCTCTTTCTCCTTGTGTTTCTTTGATGAACCCATATCGGGTCTGTTCGCGGACTAAATGTGCTATATAGGCCCTTTTGCACCGCAGGAACCTTTTCATAGTACCCGAACTAATTGTGGAACTACCCGCTTTTCGGCGTGTTCGCACCGCGGGAACTAGGAACTGTTTTAGTTCCAGGAACTCCGTTTGGAGGAACTAAATTAGCTCCTACTTCAGAGTAGGGTCTAAAACAGTTCTAGGAACTATCCGTGACGTAAGTGTACGCTGATTGGCTAAACGCGTACGAAAACGCCCTCACCCGCCATGATTTAAAACACAGTGTAAACATATACTGTGTAAACATTGTATCATACTGAGAGCATTATGAACGGCATTTACCTGAAGACTTCGTCTACGGTGATTTGTGCTTCTATCAGCCTCAATGAAATGTAAGAGATTCTTAGTCCTCCTTTCCGTTCTTTCAATCGCTTGACGTATACGTCGAAATTCCATGTCCATTATTGTGAAACCCGCGAGACAACAAAAACACAGCTCCGATCACAGCATCCTCCATCCTCCTGTTGTTAACGTTGTTCTTTGTTTACGTTGTTGAACGCCGCGTACAAATGACGTCGCTGTCGACTGGCTTACGTCACTTCTTAGTACCCACTGTCGGTGCGAATGCAACCCTTTAAATGGTACTGGGAAATAGTTCGCGCAAAATCGTCCCGGTACTTTAGTACTGTACTTTTAGTTCTGGAACTAAAGCAGTGCGAAAGGGGCTAATGTGTCTTACTGCTATCTGTTGCACTTTAGTTGATTTTAACACGGCGAACCGGTAAATATTTACGTAATATCAACAGTACAAACATCATAATATCAAAGCTAACTTATATTATGCACATTGTTTTTAAGACATTATTTTGTACTTATTTGGGCAGAAAAATGTAAATACTGTATGTAAACAAACACGACTAGCACTACTGTAAAATCACGCGTTGCTGCACTTCCGGGTTAAATGGACAAAGCGTTGCAGCGCCACCTACTAATTTGGAGGGCGATATAAAGGCAGCTATGCTCAACTCATTTACTGTAGACTGTATGAGAATATTGTACGAAATGTTTTTTGTAACACTATGTTGTTAAAAGTATTATTTCACAAAGTAAATAACTGGATTTTATATTCCATGTTGTTAAATGTATTAGTTTCCAAAATATATAACTAACTTTATATTGTCATTCTAATTTCTAATTATTACAACTGTTACAATTTAATGCACGCTTGCTGAACAAAAGCATTTTTACTGACTTCAAACTTTTGAATGGTAAAACTTTGAATAGGGAAACTCCCTAGAAAGATACAAAACAAAAATACAGCCATTTTCTGGAAACCACATATCTTCCAAAGAAGGAGAGAAGGAGAAAACTAAAAATCTCTAAAGATCAGCGTGTTAACTTTTTAAAAATTGTTTTACAAGGTTGCTATAAGGGTTGCATCATAATCTGGAGACTATGCAAAGAAGTACAATTAAATTTGAAATTCAAACAAATTATATAACCACTGTAAGTGTAATAGTATTATATAATGAGATTATATATAAACAACCCAATAATTGTTTGCTTTGGAGAAATAAAAAACACCAACAGTTGAAGTAAAAGAGTGGTTAACAGCTTTAATTGCAAAACCTGACTGTACATAACATATTTAAGAAAATACAAGCTTCATTTGGCATGATTATTACCAACATAAATTTGGAGGACAGAAGTGAAAGAAGTGAAATAAAAATGAAAATATTTCCACTATTAATATTGAACTGACAAGAGCTGCAAATGGAAACAAAATAAAAATAAGTGAAACAAACAATGAAGCTCTGAGTTCATAAAATGGCTGTTAACATTAATTCTCATGAAACAGATCAATGCACAAACATCTAAATAATAAGTTATTTAAAACATTTGCATGATAAGTGATCAAATAAATCACACATTGTTCATTATTGTCATTCATTATTTCCCATTATTATGTTTTGTTGTTGTAATTCAGATTATGCCACCAACAACACCAGGCTATAATTAGGCCCACAAGGCCTAAACCAGATGACAATGTCTATGGGGTTTTCAGGTATCCAGATCATTTTGCTGAGAAGCACTTGTACACAAAGATCTCCAAAATGGACTCCAGATACTCTTGAATCATTTTTTCCAGCCTTTTTCACATCAGCCATTCTTACGCTAATGAGAGAAATTGACACGTGACAATGAAACAGAGCAGAAAATCCATATACATTGTAAAGTGTAAAAATATTGTGTCCAATAACAGGAAGTTCTGAAATGCTTCAGAGAGAATAGTAAAGCTTTTGGTGTTTGAACCATTAGCATAGCTTTTTAATACAATGCTGAATTATGTTGATGACAATTTTATGATTCTCCTGGTACTTGGGCCACAAACTTCTAAGTCCTTTAAAATAATAATAACAACAACAACATGAGACTCTACAATTGTCCACTAGATATTCTTTCACATGCTTATTCCCATAGAACAAGAACCATTCTACCAAGAACCCTGTCTTACGAAGTCAACCATGTTGTATGCTATTTTTATCTTGTCTACTGTCTTGCCATTCCAATTTGATCTCCTTATAATAACCACTGCACACACAGCCCTGAGCACAGCCCAACATCACAGAAAAATTAGGGCCTTTTATGCAAATTAACATGCCCAACTGGCATGAAAATACCTTGTGGTAAAATGAAAATAACTTTGAAGTCCAGGTCCCCACGGTATCATTTACCTTCATTTGAATTCATGAACAAATGTACACTAGCACTCCTGAGGAGGAACCTGTAGCTCCTTCCACAGGGTTAACATTTCTTTCGGGGTGCGTTTATGGACTAGGAGAACATTATGATATGCACATGGCTTCTCCCGCAGGTCCACTGGAAGGTCGAAGGTAAGAAACCCTGAATGATGAGTGGGGGACACTCCGAGCCTGTGAAGGCACATTCCTAAGTAAACATCATCAATAGGAAACAAGCTGACCCATCGAGAGACCTCCTGTAGACGTAAAGCTAAAGCACCAGTGTAAACCACCCCTCCGCCTCCTGCGTAGGCCGGATACTTTCCTTTATAGAAGCTTTCGGGTATGTAGTATTTAGTATCAGGTTGCCGATTAGGCCAGGCATTGGCAATAACATCCCCCTCAACAAAATCATCCCGTTCTTTCGTTTTATTTCCGTGCGTCTTTTGTACTCCAACATGGTTTAAGTAGTCCAGCAGAGCCTTAGTCCTAACAAAGACATCATCATCTCCCTTGAAAATGAAGTGGACATGAGAACAGTGCTTTGAAACCCAGTCCCAGAAAAGAACATCCTTCAAGGTGAGGTTGAAGAAAGTGTCTTTGAAGTCCCACAGGAGGATGTCCTTATGGGTGTTGCTCTCCAGCTTCAATAGGGCGCTCAGGTCTGGATGAGGCCCTGTCTCTGTGTCCTGCCTCGCAAGCAAGAAGACGGTACGTACGAACCAGCTTCTTCCTCCACCGTCCCCTTGGATCTGTCCGCTCCTTCCCCATGTCTCCCGAATGGCCTGCCTATTCTGGAAGTTCCCGACTTGTGATTTGATTGCCATCAGAAGGAACGGCGTTTTAGAGTCCTGCCCAGCACACAGGTTGGGTTGGTCCACAAGGATAGCATAATGCCTGCAGTGCATGGACAAGACAAAATCCTTCATTTGATCAGGAAGGGTGTTGAAGTCAGGCAGGTGAGACGCCCAAGTGGCGTCTTGTTCACAGGCACCAGTTTTTCCCGTCTCTTGCGGATGTATTGCATCAAGGCTTGGACCGTTGGACCTTGTGCCATTACCTCTCAATATGGGGTTGTGCTCTCTGTCCCAAATGTGCTGGAGACGGTTCCACAGTGCCCCATCCTCTAATCTGAGATTCCAGAAGGGCCGAACTGGATGGGATGCAAGAGCTCCCGAGTTTGCGGAGGCTCCGGTGGCAATGAAATGGAGAGGCAGCTGCGGTAGAGGAGGGGAGTAGGAGACAGCTACAAATATGGCCACCATGATGTACACCAACAGGTGACTTACCATCACACAAGGCAAGAGACACAGACATAGGATCTTTCCATTGCATCTGGAGCGTGCCATGGACTGGAAGAGAATGAAAGACATTGAGAGGCAGTGTAAATGGATATTTGATACATACCACTGAATTACAGATGAGTTCAGTGAGTGGTGAGAAAACTCAGAAAGGCCAAGCTGTTTTTATTAGAGGGAAATACTAGGGCTTCTGCCACTAGGAGGAAGCCTCTGAAGAATTCCGTCTCCATGGTTTTGCCTCGCGAGACTCATTATGTGCACCTGACTGGGCAACGTCCACAGCATCCTACCGCCCAAGATATTTACATCATGTACTTTAAGACCACAACATTTACTCTGCATATGGAAACACCTTGCTTACAGCACTGTTTCATTTATTTTCCCTCGGGCAACCGAAGCACACTAATCTGGGATGGCAAAAAATATTCACTTATTTTTTTTTTTTCCCACCAGGGAAAATATTTCTACAGAGAAAACCGTTTCCTGCAACATTTCAGGATTTCATAGTATTTCATAATTTTTCAGACATACTCAGTACCAGTGCATGATATATTTATGCAGTAATTAAATACATAAATAACAAGAACTAATTAACTACTTTTTTTAAAAAGTCCAATTTCTTTTTTTAGCTGAACTGTCATATACAACACTTTGAAATAAATATCTTACAAATTCTTCTGTAATACTGTAGAGAAATCATTCACAATACCTTCAGATTAGATGTTCAGTTGCTCTGATGCCTGACACTTATCTAGAATTTTCTCCCCACGCAGTCCCCATCCTTTCTTCACAAGTCCTCAGACGTCCCCAGTGTTTTTTCATGCTGTTTGTGGTGTTTTCCAAGAATGCGTAAATATTAAATTGACCTTTTCTTGTGCAAACATTATGTCCTGGTTCTGTCAGTACAGTGTTGAAATTAAACCATAGAGCAGGATTGCCTCTCAACCTCTTCACAGGTGCATGTACTAAATAAGAACATTTGCATGCCACAGGTGATTTGAGGAGGCACATAAGCCACACCTACCTGTATTACATGTAAAGACTTTTTGCATAATCCCTGTTTTATACCCACAAGATTTCTGATATTTGTATAAAGCGCAGATTAAGATATTATGCCACTTTCAACAGCACTATTGAGCTCACAAAGTGTTCATTTCTTTATCAGTAATGCTTCCCTTACATATAAAAAAAAGCGTTGCTGGGCTAAATGTTTGACTCCAGAGAGATTTAGTGAAACGTGCCTTAAAACACAAAGACTGGATGCTTCTTTAATAAGGTTAAAGTTATCATTAGATAACAATGATTCTACCATTTTGGCAATGCAAAGAATATATTTACTCAAAACTCAAGTAGGTGTTTATTGTTGGTCTAATTATCATCAGGGCAGTGATTCAGTCATAGCCACACGGTGACAGGGGTGTTTCTAGCTTTTCATCAGTTCTAGGGCACCAGAAGTCTCCAATCAAAAAAAAAGGGTCCCCATAGTCTGATACATCTTTTTTTGATACTTTATGTATATAACTAGTCATTGCCTCATTCACAAGTAAATAGAAGACATTTGCAAATGTTGTTTCTTACTGTAGATTCTAGCTAATCCACCTCATCCAGTGCTCTTTTTGTTTTCTGTCTGAAGTGTCCCATTAGTATTTTGATGTGTGAAACAGCTGCAAACGATTCAGTGAACTGACTAACAGTCTCTCTTTTGGACTATATGGCAAGAAACTTACATTACACAAGCAGTGTTGGGGAAAGTTACTTTTAAAAGTACTCCCTTTAAAAAGCAACTAATTGCATTACTTAGTTACTTTACTTTTGCATTACATTTTCTCATCTGTCCTGGGCTAGGCTTGTTTGTTTTTAATATAAAAAAGATCTATTTTTAGCAAATGTGAAAACACTTTCACACCAAAAGTAAAATGAATAAGCCCCAGGCTGAAGGAAATGTAAATTCAAAAAGCTCAAATCACACGCACACACACAAAAAAGAAACACAAATGTTATGTTTATCTAAAGTCATTTTTTGCTTAATTAGTTTGGTTGAATTGGATTATTGAAGGTCAGCAGCAAAGAACATTTACACATTTTTAATCATTGCAGGTTTTCGTAAAGTTTTCACAGTTTTTATTAATTCTGAGGAATAATGAATCTGTTTTTGTGCAAGTGAGATGAGTAAATGCATGTTCACATTTAGTCACAGAACTAGTAACCATCATGTTTACACAGCATACGTTTATACAGCATGTCTGCACTAAATTTCTCTCAACAGGAAAGCTGTCAGGCAATAAATGGGAAAACAGTAACTGGCATTACTTATTTGAAAAAGTAACTCATATATTTTCTTGTAAATTAAACAGTAATGTGTTACTTTACTAGTTACAAATAATCTGATTACGTCACACACTTTACTTGTAATGCCAGTAGTACATAAAAGCAGGCATATACGTGCATTCGGCTGTTAGCTTTTAGCGATGCAAGATTTTGTGCATTGTTGCATTGGAGGCACGCAATTCAGGACCAAATGCAAGTATGTGCTGGCTAACCATTTAGCATGTTTCAGGCCAGCAGTTATCTGTTTCTAATTAGAATAAAGAACTTGCAGTAAATTCAAATCCACTTATCACATAACAGTCATGCCCTCAAGACCAGGCAGCAGAATTGAGTCATCAAGTTTCACCAATATTACGAAGAGATTTTGGGGACATGGATCAGCAGCGTTGCCTTGAGCATTCTTATGCTTGGCTCTCACACGTGCACATGATTCCACACACACTCTAAAAGCCTTTGCCCTAGTTTCTCTACTCATCCCTCTCAGGCACACTACCATTTTAGCTTTGTTCTAACATTCTGACTTTAACGCTGAAGTGGCCTGGAAGTAGGCGGCCACAGGAGGCATCCTACCTCCAGCTTTTCTCATTGACACTGAGGAGATTAGACCACGATGAGGAAAGCTAATGAAGAGGTCTCTCCTGGAGAGAGCAGCACCTAGGTTTCACTTTGATATGATAGGACACCTATTATTAGACCATGCTGATTATTGATCCAAGCCCTCAGGGTGCCAAATCACAGCGCAGTGGCACAACACAGCAGCTAATGGTTATGTAACTGGTGGGCTGCACTGCTGATTTGTCAATGGTAATCTGACAGTTCATTGACTACAATAATTTCCAAACCAACATTCCTGGTTCTGAATGAACAGGTCCTGGTTTGGGTGGGCTTATGGGAGTGCTAGATACCAATATGCATTTTTGTGTCACAGGCCATATGAAAAGAAACACTACACCATTGTCAATTTGTAAAAAAAATTTATTTCAACAAATCATTTTAGCTTTGCGAGAACATCATATCGATGAACATTTCTATTACAAGCCAATCTTTTTTTTTTTAAGAGGTACGTTATTCTCATAGTCATTACCGGCAAGGATCAGCCTAACACTTTTAATCGTTTTTGCTTCACAACAGTATCACAGTCTCTCACAGTAAAGTTTTAAACAGGTAAAAGGATGAAGCCCCATAATTTGTCAGTGATAAAACCGAAGTACACACAAGTATATGGTCAAACCAACACAGGCTGCCTTTGTTCATCTTCTCTCTGAAGCAGCGTGGGCACTGAATTCTCACGGGGGAGAACGGCTGAGTCAGTAGGAAGGGGAGAGAAGACTGGAAGGTCAGTTTGGAGTAACATGCATTCATAGTACATCAAAGTACAACCCTTGAGGGATCGCTATAAACCTCTACCCAAAGAGTCACTGATAAAATTGCCATGATCAAACAAAAACTCAACATATGAAAATATAACATCTTCAGTGAGCAATTTAGCAGTTTAGTGGGTAAGAAAATCTGCAGGTAAAGTTACAGTAACAGAGTATGACAACAACATATTGCCTGGGGAACAAGGTAAAACACTGATAACTGAGCATTTCAAACATGTTCTTTCCTGGAGGGCACTTCTTTTTTGTCAATATTAAGATACCAACCTTCAAAGCCAACAGTATTTGGCACAAAAATTAGATAATAATCATAACAATAATAATAATTTAAAAAAAGAACAAGCATTACATACATGAGTAAAGTCACAGAAAGAATCAATTCACAAATTTACAAACAAATTCTACACAAAACTTTACATTTAGTTCATTTCTATGTGCAAACCATATACTGTATATAAGATTATTCAACACAGGAAATACTGGTCATATATAGTATCCAGTTTCAACGCTTTGCACACATTTTATAAACAAATTCAGCTTTCATACAATGAGATACTCAAGATGTGGACAGCCAACAGCAATTCGCCAGGTCTGTGATGTCCAGCGCTATTCATTCAGTGTTGCCAGGTGATTCTGGTAGGCCTACGCAATATTTTTTTCTACAGTGAACGGTATGATTGAATGTACAAAGAGGTAAATTTTCCCCCAATGTCTGGAAGAGCAAATCCAGGGTAAAGAAGGCATACAGCAATGGCTCATGGCATTGACAGATGCAAGCTTATAGCGAAGCTTGAGTCGTGCCAATGGACATTTAACAGGCCTGAGGTTGGGATTCTTGATAAAATGGTAGGAAAGTTTCACCCACATTACTCTCATGTCTAGCACACAGAAAACACAAAGACTGACTTCTCGCATCTACACACATGCACACTTTTGCGCAGAAAACAGATATATAATGAGCAAAACAAATCCAAACAATTACAAAACTTCTAAGTGCTTCCATTTCTTTCCATTGATAGGTGCTACATTGACCCGGAAGACGGTTATTGTACCAAAAGGCATCCCCGGCACTTATTTTCTCATAAAACACACTATTCATTTACTCATGCAGACTTGGGGGGGGGGGTGGCAATTGGCAGTTTTAATGAAATGGTAAATGATAAATTCAAAGAAATAATGAAAGAAAAATGTACTTCAAACTAAGGATCTGTTTAGCAACTGTACTCCAAAGTAGAAATAATTCAAGTTTTAAAAATACATATTGTTAGTCTAAATGCAAATCAGAAGCATCCATGTTTAGCAGGGTTGTGTGGCATTCGTAACAGAACTGAGAATGCCTTTTACTTTCCAATTCAATTCCTGAATTTGAATTGAGGTAGCAAAAAGGAGAATTGTAATTCGAATTTTAATTTAAGGAATTAGTATTGAAATGATTGTGTACGGTATTGTGTGCGACGTTTCATGGATTCTAGACATGGGGGCATGCAACTGTGTGTTGAATTTCTTTGAATTCCTCTTCATGTCATTTCAATTCAATATGCCGTGGCATGTGGTCAGTTCAAATCAAATTCAAACTCATGAACTAAAGGGAGGCCAAAATTTGCCCAATCTTGCTATTTAGATAAAGATTTGTCTGGTTTCTCGGCGCTGTCGTCACCTCATTGAGACCTATTTATTAGGTGTTGCTTACCTAATCATTTCCTCTGGGCATAATCAAGCTACAGTGTCAGACAAAAACACTGTCAGCAGAGAGAGACAGAAAGAAACAGTCAGCGTGTCACTGTACGACAAATACAAGCAGCAGCTGATTCTAAAATAACAGCAATGGCACTGAACTGGTCATCCATAGCAGCCATTTTAGATAAATCAGACAGAATTAAAAAATTTGGGGGCATTTCTGATGTCTTGTACCTATAAGAAAACACCTTCATGTCTTAACTGTAGGTACTGTAGGGGGGTTTTGAACTGGAGCGTATTTGAACTGAAATGCAAAATAGTATACTTTGTCATGCGCTGCTGGACAGAGCACATTAATGGAGACACAGCAGTGGTGTGTGAAGGCCCAATGGCTCAGTGAGGCAGATAAGAGCTCAGAGACAGCAGACAAACTCTTCGCTTGTCAAGACTGATGAGAGGCGGCTTCAAGGACCTAGGCTGAGAACTTGACAATATGCAGGAAGAAGAATGTTTCACAGTGAACTGAGTGAACCAAGTCTTTTTCACAGAATGTATTCCCATAATAATGCATAGTCTCTTAGGGGACATACAGAAAGAAAAAGGAAGGCAGGAAAATGAAGGAAGAATTTAAAATGGAGGAAGGAGCTCTGGTTTCCTTTGTGGTACGTAATACAAAACCAGATTGTTTGCCTAAAGTCCTGAGAGCACTAAAATCTGATCATGGTCAAATTAGACAGGCTGTTTAAAATAGGGCAGGCATTAAAGCTGATAAGGGTGTTCATTTTTCTTATAAAATGAACTGAATATGACAGAAATGCAAAGGACGGAAAACACTCAATGTTTTAGCTACACCTGCACACTATCACCTTGGAACTTTCATGCTGATTTTGCATAAACTATAAATATCTACTTGTCACCTTATGTGCATTTTTGAATTGCAAATACAAATCATACTGAAGAGTGAGATTCATGTTGATGACTTGGCCCAATCTGCTCCAGTCACAGCAATTTCGCACAGTAATAAACAGTGTACATATTCCTTATTAAAAATGTAAAATTCAATTCAGTCTTTCTCCTCAGTATCTTAACTTTTGTAGCACAAAAGCAAAGCATACAGAAAGCACAAGAAATAAAATTAAATCTGTGTAAATTTAAGCCATTGCAAAGTAAAATAAATAGTCAGTTGAATAAAAAAGACAGAAAATAAAAAACCTATTTTATAGTCTCCTATCCACTGTGGTTTATACAAATTGCCCTCTGTTCAATATCATAAGCAGGAAATAAAAAAGAAATCTATGATTTTTTGGATTATATCTGCCGTTAGAATGGCTGGTTCATGTCCCATGAAAAAATGTCCATTAGAGAAACACTGTCCAAGTGAAAATAACTTAAATCAGTTCCACTTCCACATCAACACTATTGCACACCTCCCACACAAAGACACTAAGATAAAGAATGCAAGATGTAAAATCAAGTAACAAAAATAGCAGTATCGAAAAAATTTC
Organism: Tor tambroides; assembly: GCA_021397915.2. NCBI lineage: Eukaryota > Metazoa > Chordata > Actinopteri > Cypriniformes > Cyprinidae > Tor > Tor tambroides. The sequence goes on from JAFVLL020015297.1 coordinate 28,625, forward strand.
AAAGGCAAAATGAATCTTCATGTCAGTGGACAAATTTATAAATAGTTGGCAGCGAACGCAAAGTAACCCAAAAAGTGCCTTCAAATGATCTCCCAAATCAAAAATGATCTGTCTAGAAAAGTTCTGTGCACAGTGGAAAAGGAGTTTGAAGTTTGCTACAGCTCTTGGGTCTCGAATGTGATGCATGTCACAGTTCTGAGAGTCTCAACACATCGGATCTTTTTCTGTGCTTGACAGCCAGAGTGTTCTTTGATTGCATTTGTTTCCCCCCAAATACTTTTATACAGCGTTGGTATTCAACCAAGTTTGATAATAGTAATATAGTAATAATTGAAGTGAATTGAGTTATTATTTTGAATCAAAACTTGGCACATAATTAACAGAGTATCAGGGTGGGTAGCACAAACATCCATTTGCCAACTGTCAAATAAGTGCTATTTATATGAAACAGAAAGAGTGGAGATACTTCAATTAAAATTTCTTTTTCTTTTGGACTGATTTCATCTTCTAGTTATTTCTGTCATCTCTCTTCAAATCCTCAATCTCAACTGTCTGTCATCGTTAAACGGCTTTATTCTTACCCTTGTTTTTTTATCCATCCATTTTTTTCCATCAGTTCCCTCTTCTGTTTATCTCCTTCTCCGCTCTTGTTTTCTCACAATCTTCTTTCTTGCGCCACCCTTTTAAACTTGTGTTTCCAGGCCACTCAGTTTGGGGGTGAGGATGCGAGGTGTTACCCCAGAGTTGAGGTCTCTCTCAAACTCTAGCAGCTGGCCCATGAAGTTGAGGTTGGGGGAGACTATTGGCCGCCGACCGCGCACATACTTATAGGCATCAGTCATGGTCATGAGGGTGTGCTTCATCAAGTAAGCAATGACTATAGTAGCTGAGCGGGACACACCTGCTTGGCAGTGCACAAGAACGCCCCGTCCACACTGGTGAGCTTCCTCTGAAACAAAAAAGGTGTGGCACACATCAAAATAACATGACAGAAAACGTGACAGAAATAACATGGAAAATGATTTTAAGTACCCCATAAAAATCTAAAGATTTTTGGCTTTTAGTCAATGTCTATTAGCTGTTAAGTTGAAAAATTAATCTCCAGAAACACAAACCTAAAATACTGATGACTCATCCTGTACTACACAAACTGTTGTCCAATCAAATCCCCTCTAGAATGAGAAGGTCCCGCTGCCATGATTCCACCTGCAACTGTTGCAGTTGCAATCATGGTTTACCATTAAAGTTACTGGCTATAAGATTATTAGCTGTTTAAAAAAGAAAGGGACAAACCCTTTGATATGTCCCAGCAACACTTTCTGCTTCAATAAGATACAAGTCTTCACAGGACAGAGAACTACAATTTCATGGGGTGTATAAATGTTTAAACTACAAAAGAGTTGGCAACTTCTCTTACCGATAAACTCAAAAACCTCTTCAAGTTACTGTCCCATTGCTGTGACAATGGCTAGCATTGTGGCCGCTGCCCTCAAAGGGAGCACCTCGTTCTCCTTTATCTCTCTGAACATGGGATGACTGCCTGCGCTTGCATTCCAGAGACAGGTAGTTGGAACCTGGATGGGAACGGGGTGGTGGGGGTTGGGGTTGTGGTAAACGGGGTGGGGGCTCGTTGTGAGTAGCTGGGCGGTGTGAGGAAGACTGTGAAGTGGTTGGTGGGGAGGCCACACGCAAGGCCAAACTTTTGGGGCGCTGAATAACCACTATGCGCTCGTCAAGAGGGAGCGGAGGCATCTGGGGCTGAGCAAAGCTGTGTGGTTAGGATGCAAAAAGAAAAAAGACAAATTAATATTACAGCATCCATTCATTTTGGTACATGTGTAATTTTGAAATATGCACATAGAAGACACACAGTATTGCATAAACAGTTATTATTAGTCACAGCACACAAAATTACATCAACAATTGTGATGAGTTAAGCACAGAAGACAGTCTTCTGTTAGTCATTCACAACCTTACTTGTTATTAAACACTGTGAAACAATAAAGAACAGCACAAGGGTATGTCACAGACTTGTCATTAAGAGAAATCCTAATATAACAGAAAAATCTTTCTGACCCATTACCCTTGTTAACATAAATCTGGGGTTCACATCTATCAAAGGCATAAAATAATCATTACAAGCACACAAGCAAACCGTGTAAAAAATTGTTTAAATGAGGAGGTAGCTTTGTAGTGATGTCACATTAGGGAAATATTAACCTAATTACATAATACTCTGCATACTGTATTCTTGGTTACCACAACTGTCCTGCAATATATCATCCTTGTCTTCTTGATTGTTTATGAAAAGTCATTGTTTTGCTGGAGATTATTAAGACAGACTTTTACAGAGTTTATTTTGAAAACATCTGTTATAGTCAAACATGTAATGAAATGTAAATGGAATAATGTTATCATTTTTCTAATAATAGAGATATAATCTGATGGCTGCACTAATCACCCCTCCACAGAGCAGAGCAGATCAGCTCATTATTCTAAATAATGACAGTTTGAAACGTTCGTATTCGACATTATGAAATGTCAATGAAAAGACGATGAGAAGGTTAAAGGAATAGATCAGTTAAAAATGAACATCTAGCCATTATTCATCCTCCAAACCCATACACCTTTCTTTCTTCAGTGGAACACAAAAGGAGAGCATTTGTGTTGGTATTTTCAGAGGTATTGCAATAAATGGAGACTGGATAATGACTTGGAATATGTACAAGTTATACTGACAACTTTTATAATGCTTCTGCATCCTTTATGACCCTTAAAAGCTTCATAGAAAACAGACTTCTCTTTGAGCTCCACAGAAGAAAGTAAGGCATTTGGGTTTGGAATGAAAAGAGAATGAGTAAATAATGACAGCATTTTCATTTTTATTCCTTTAAGAATAAGGTACAAAAGAGTGAAAACAGAAAAAGAAATCAAGAGAAGGATGAAAAAATGTGTGTGTGAATGTGTAAAAGAGAATATAAAGCAGCTCAGAGAGAACAGTTACAGGATGTGACATGGCTGGATCATCCATTGACCTCGTGGAGGAGGGGGACATGCACAACAGCACTTCAGACATATACCCCAACACAACACCCACCCACACACACACACACACACACACACACACAGACCCCAGGACAGAGCCAGCACACCATGCTCTTATTTCCACATGCATACATTCACGCACAGAGCCTGGTGATGGTATCCTCATCCTCTTTGCTTTTTTCAGTCTTGCCTTTTGTAGCCTGTGGTAGTGAAGGGGGGTGGGTGGTTACATTGACCCAGATTTGTCATATTGCAAGTCAACATCACTCCAATCACTTTAACTCACACACTAAACACCTTATCAGCAGTATTTCACACAGAAACCACATGTGTAATGGGTTTTTTGCAATGAATCATGTACAGCAGTGGAACAGCAGCACACACTTGAGCATCAGCATGTGCTTGTTTCAGAGATGTACAGCATCAGCATTGATGAGCTCAGGTACCAGCTGAGCACAAAACAACTACAAACGATGATCAGGTTTCATTGATATCACCACAAAGAACAGTGTGTGGTTGTGTAAATACAGTAATGCTGCAGCACAAAGGTAACTCAACCATGAAAACAAACATGTACTGTATCTGAAACATCACTGAAAGATAAAAAAAGAAAGAACAAACAAAAGCTCATCATGGTCATGGCTGATTTTGTCCCCACCACTTTATAAAATAGTCTGCAACAGGGATGTAACCCAGATCTAATACTGAAGAAGTGTAATTTTTTATGTTATAATGACAAACCGGTGATGGAATTTATTTTGTTTTTATTTATCATTAAGAGCTCTATTAAGGTGAATTAAAGCACCGAGTCTCTCTACTCAAAGCAGAAATGTTACTACAAAAACATCAAATCATATTAAATATTCATCTGCTGGTCATTTATCCAGTTACCTACAAACAACTGTGACAAGAAAGTGCAGTGCACGAATTATTTTAACAAATTGAATGTCACTTGAGTTCACTTGAATTGATCAACTAGAATGATCGCTCCCCCAATCAATGTATAATAAGAATTATGCTTTGTCAAATATAGTATTTCTATAAAAATAGTATTTTTAGTATTTAATTTCTATAAATAGTAAATTTTTCATTATTTGTGTTAACCTAATTACTATTTAGGCCTATGAGCTAATTATTCGCCATTTCCTGACGTCATAACGAACAAAGTGAAGGCCAGATAGCCCACACAAGCATTTTAAGCTTTATTTACCTCATATATTCACGTCATAAATATGTAATAAGCATTTAATTTAATTTAATTTATAGGCAGGCGTACATTAACACGGATAATTTCCGGCATGTTTTACAGTCTGCGACAGACGCATGGGCCTGCTCAACTCTTTGCCTAATGAAATGACTGCATTGTTTTAAACCATTATAAAAACTGTGGGAAGGTTAACAGGATAGAAAAGTGAAATCCAGTGGAATGATTTCGCCCATCGTCACACGTCATTACGTTCATTGCCCCTGAATTTTCAGTTTCTCTCACTGGAAAGCGGAACCATAGCTGTAATTAGGAGCCTTTGTTTCTGACGTTTCTACAACTGTGCAAACAAAAATGCGCTTAATGCGACGAATGAACAAATGCTTTGAAAGATGTTTGACCAGAAGAAAAAAATATATATTAAAAGCAAAAAAATGATCCAGGCCTAAACTAATCACTGAAAGGGAAAACCAGAACGTCCGCCACAGATTTGCAACTGTGTTGACTGTCACTTGTTAGGCCACACTGATGCTGTCACGCAAATTCGGATGTGCTTCCACTGTAGTCCAGTGTCTCTTCGCCATTTGAGCTGTCACACTATTTCAGTGTGAATGCTAAAAGAAATTATGCTTATTATATTTCAAATGCATTTGTATTACAATTCGAACGTTTTGCTTAGATTTCTGATGGGCTTCCTTATAGACAAGATCTAAAACGTGAACTAAGGAAGATTTTTATTATAACGATTTTTTTAATATAAACGATAGCTGGAATAAATCTCGCACTTTCTCACTGGGCAACATTTTGTTGAAAACTAAATATTAAGTAGCCATTAAAGAGCCCTTTATTGCCGGGAACACATAAATACATCATTGCATATGAAGGCCTCAAAAATAAAACGAGGAGGAAAGATTACTTACGTTATAAGCTGTACGTCCGCTGTATCGTCATGTTTCGTGATAAATGAGATCCTTGTGTTTCTCCGCGCGACAATTCCGATCCAGTGCGCGAGACATTTACATAGCTGCAGTTATCTATGGTCTGCCTTAATGTGCGGGTTACACTTTAAAAATCCAGTGATCTCCATCAGTATATGACATTCAGGCAGTTTTTCCTCATACTGTTCAGAGCGTCTGTCCTCACAAGTGTACACAATTAACACAATAACAATGTGTACGCCAGCGCAATGCAACGTGCGCTTCTGTGTACTGTGTGTGCGCATGAGACAGCGAGCTATGTGGGGCATGAGGGGCGGGGTTTCGGTGCAGGTGACATCATCCTAGACCAATGACAAACAAAATGTGACGAAACGCTGCCCATGTAACGTAGCTGATACAAAACATGCAGAATTTTTACACGAGAGCTTGTTTGTCAAGATGTTTTTCCAACAAAAAAAGAAACAAAAATTGAAATGTGAAGTTTCAAAATGACAAAGATTTTTTTTTTTTAACATTCACCTTGACTCTTAAAGGTATCACCCAAAAATGAAAATTCTTGGATCTCAGTGTTCTTCAAAATATCTTCTTTTTATGTACTGGAGAAGAAAGAAAGAAAGAAAGAAAGGTAAAATTCTTTTTGCTTTACACCTTATTTTATTTTATTCCACAAAACACCTAGAGATGGCAGCAAAGTATTCATTCCTTCATTCACAGTCCAATGATCAGAAAAAAATGTATGCCATAGAGATGCGAGATCATGCCTCCATGCCAGATAATAAAGATCCAGCCCCAGACGCCAGATCCCATCAGAAAATATCAGCTTTTCTGGTAACAGAACAGCTCGTCAGCAAAGTAGTCTAATACCCAAAACCTGTTAACAGGAGGTCTTGTCCGGTACCCAGAATACCCAAAACTCTATTAACAGTCTTCTATCAGCCAAGAAGTTGACTGAGGAAAAAGCCAGTGAAGAGCAGAAGCAGGAGACGAAGTGATGATGATAAAAAGGAGCAGAGTTTATTCAATAGTCTTAGTTGCGTATGTCTCAATGCTCAGACTTCATCTGATAAACACAAATTCAACAAGTATTGTTATACCAAATTAATTCACAACAACATCCCATAAACCTTGAGTTTCCATAAACATTCCCTTGTATCTCTTATTCATGAAGACAAACAGCCCTTGAAACCACACAGTCATAAGACTAAACAAAAATGGAAAAATAATATAAAAAACAATAATATAATATAATGTAAATGAAATGGGTATATAAATGGCTATAATGATTATTATAAATGATTATATGATTAAATGAAATAATAAAAATGATTAAATATTTGAGGATCCTCAGATCCTTCAGAGATGAGCAACAAAAAATAAGAAGAATGCACGGCAAAGATATGTGATGTATATACTATATGTACAATTTTCAATTCAACTCAGTCAGACTTTAAAGCTTCAGTCTGCAGATAATGCAGTCAAGACTGCGAAACTGCAGTCATCTTTAGTAAACAGTTTGACAGCCACTGCTGAATGATCACGTAACATTTTCAAAGACTGTTTATATGGCTTGCAATTAGTGTGATTTCATTGCCTTCCTCTGGAGCTTCAAGAAACAGTATTTGTCCACATTTACAGTAACCTACTATGCATTTTGTTTGCACTTGTTGTTAAAGGTATAGTCCACTCAAAAATGAAAATGCTGTCATCATTTACTTCACACTCATGTTGTTCCATTCTAAACCTGTATGACTTTCTCTCTTCTATGGAACTTCAAAGAAGATATTTTGAAGAATGTTGGAAGTCAGTGGCTGCCGTCAGCTATTTGGTTTCTCACATTCTTCAAAATATCATATATCAAATTCATACCAGTTTGGAACAATTTGGTGAACTTGTTCCAAACTACTGCTGCTGGTTTCCTGAGGTGTTATCTTTTTGGTAATGAAAAGTCTTAGTTTCTGTTTTAGTGAAATTTGTTTACCGCATTCACTTTTTCCTGATACAAAAATTCCCACATCCCTCTCTGTGTCAAAGGAGAATGATCTGCAATTCGGCAGTAATCCCAAAGACGGATTCTCTCTTTCTCGCTCTCTTTTTTACATTCCCTTAAAGATGCACTCATTTTATGTTCATGACAGTAATGGGATTTTATACTGACAGGTATACTCCAAATATAATGTATTCACAGGTGTATTTGGCATCCGTGATTAATTTATTCAGTGATCTAAACATGCCAACCACCATGAAGGAACACATCCCATGTAGAATAAATCTGACCGCTGTCTTCATCTTATGTGAGAATGCATCATTTTTAACAGAATTTTCCAAAAGCACTGCTCATACATTTGTATGCAAAACATTTTAATGAGGAAAATGCACTGAATGTACATAGGCTACGTTTCAATATAATTATGTGAATTTTTAAAGTACAAATGTACATTTTACTATATACACGTACACACTATCGAGGTTCGATTTTTGTTCTGTTTCTTTCATGAGCCTAACACAAAAACAACTGATTTACTAAGACGTTATTATTAAAAACAAACAAATAACATCTTATTTTGCATGTCTAATATTATGTATATTAGATATGCAAAATAAGATGTTATTTGTTGTTATTTGTAAGACTTTAATTTTAAAATGGGAATTGAATAAAAGACTTTTATTTTAAAGATCTATGTGAGAGAGGCAGAGGAAGTCGATCCACAGCCTGGTTTCACATTTCTCTTGAACGCAAACAACACTGGCGTCCGGGCGCTGCTGCGGTACAAGTCGTGACCGCCCGACTGTACGGATTTTCACGGCTCACAGATGTAATTCGTCGCGTACCACCGACTGGAACCGACCAATTTACAGCCATTAACAACCAGGCTCCGGTTAGGACGTATTCTTACAATCATACTGTCAAAATATCAGCGAGTTTTTCGAAGTCACCCGACCAGCTAACGCGCGTTAGCAGGTTAGATGTGATTTTCAGAGGCGCAGAGAGCCAGTAACGTTATATGAGCATCTCCGCGATGATTTTGTGCTTGGAGCGTTAATTTGTCACCTCGAGACGACATCAGGTGTTTGGTTTTGAAACGGACATGTTGACACCTGTATGAGGGATCATTACTCGGAGTAACGCTGATCTGAGCGCTGCTTAGTTGGCTAACTGGAAGGAGCAGCTCGATAACTTGCTGTAAAGTTTTTTTTTTGTGTGCTAAGCGGGACTTTCATGTGTCTTTCCTCAGGCTTGAGAAGAAAAAAACCGGACTTAACTTTTGACTCTACAGATGCACAACAATATACAGCCGAACATTGATAGTTACGGCTAAATTAGGGACCCTTTTGCCTCCTGGCCTAATAAAACTTGGGAGTCCTCGGACTCGATTTTGCACATTTGTGCTGGGAACAGTTTTGTTGTTTGTCATCAGCTGACGGGTTCAGATTTATCTGTCTCTTCTTTAATGCTGTAATTTTCCCGAAAATACACTACTTTAACTGTAGGAAATCACATAGGAAGTCGGCATTCAATGTTGACACCCGCCGATAGGGTTCCTCGAAATTTTTCAACAAAATTACCGTTCCTGCCGAGGCTAGTAAACAAACTATGACTTAAAGACGGGACTTTTTTAAAGCTAATCTGTACTGGTTTGGGGACTCACACCGAGCTCAGTAGGCTCTTTACAAGTTGGACTTCGGACTCTTCTCATCGTGCTGTCCCGATGTCAAATTTGATTGAATTGTGAGAGCTGTGAACACATTCAGTTTCAGAAAATAAACTGTCAAATCCAACCTCAGATGATGTCGACCAGGACACCACTATTACCCATGATTGACTCCACTGGCCAGGTGAGTCTAAAAAACAGAAATATTATCGACCCCATTTACTACGAGTTTTGTTTGGTTTACACATTAATTTGAACAACAAGCTTTGTTTTCCTAAATGGTCATGTCAGACCATGGTTTAGTTAGCTACAAATTAATACAGCTTATGATTCTCTAGTTTACCTGTCAACACAAAACCTCTTTAGCTGCTTGTTTTTCACAGCAAAACGGTATAATAATAGTATTGTTGTACAAACAGGAAACAACGCAACAGTCTTAACTAATAGGTTTCCTCTTTACCACAAAAAGAAGAGACTTGTGTTTTCAAAACTGCTTGTTTTGAGAGCTCAAAAGTTTGTTTCAGATATTTCTTTGCCATGTTGGCTTCACTGTGATTTTTTTTTTTAGTTGGTGTCTAAGATGTAGTACATCTCCAGTTTACTTTCTGTCCCCTTGCAGAAAGTTTAGCGGTTGGGAAGGTAATATATTGATTTGGTTGTCTTGTTCTGCTTTTTAAGTCAAGTCAGTTTTATTTGTGGTGCTTACAATACACATTTTCAAAGTAGCATTATAGAAAACCTTGATAATACAGTTTACACTGATATAAATGGTATCAACACACAGTTGAGATTTGCTATACAGTATGTATTGCTTTAGCTGAATATACTGTATGTATGCGAATAACCTTGTATATACACTTATATGTATATATGCATCCAACTTTATGTAGAGAGCTGTGTGATAATATAGTTCACATTTTGCGAAGATATAAATATTCAGTATGTGTGTAAAGTTAGATACACTTATAATAGTTGTAGGTTGGAAATTTGTGTGAAGTTGGGTCAGTAGTTTATGAAACCACTGTTTTAGGTGTATATGAAATTGTGCATCAGTTTTCTGATTTTTTTCCCCATAGATTTATGTATTCATCAAGGTTTAACTGATGCTGTGCTTTAGAGGAATTTCATCACACGTTACACTTGAGATGCAAGTGGTCTGTTTTGATCTGAGCTCAGATCTTGAAATAATTTGTTTGGCCTAAACCCATAGAAAGAACCCTAATAGCTCTCTCTAAAATGAATCACGGTGGCTAGCTTGTTTCTGAGGTCAGTTTTAACCAAAAAGACTGATCCTCTTTCAGTGACTCACTGGCAGAATTGTACCAGCAGTAAGCAGCTTGCAGCTGAAATCTCATGAGACTGATTTGGAGTCAGTTTGAGTGTATGGTTTGTTTATAGTGGAGATGAAATGTTTGTTGAAATGTCTCTCTTGCCAAGCCATACCCAGTCTTACTGTGATTTGCAGCCTGAAAATGTTGGTCAGCGTTTTTCCCTCAAGAACTTTTCATGTGGTTGGAGGGAATCAAATATAATCTGTTTGGCCTGATGTAGTGTAATGTTTTTTAATCATCTCAGGCTGCTCTCCATGTAAATCTTTTTTAGGTCAGATAAAGACTTATTTTATTTACTCCTTAAGCAATGCTCGGAGTTGTTGCTCTGCGTTTCTGGGCAAAGATTTGAGATCTGCGTCTCTGTCAATCTGGCCTGGCATTTCCAGTCAGGCATGGTTTGGGTAGTGACATTGGAAGTGTGTTTTTATTTTGAAATTTTAGTTGATCTTCATGCACAATGTGTTTGTAAAGACTTACCTAACCAGATACTGAGGGATCTGCAAGGTAACGGAAGAAAACCTTGACAAAGTCTTGTGTAATATTCCCTACAAAACACTCAGTTTTTGAATTGTCATCCTTCAGTTGTTTTGACTTTAGTTTAAAATCATGTGTTCTAACAGATCACCTGTAGTTTGAATTTGAATTTGAATTTATTAAGGGAAAGCCCCTTGAGATGCTTCATCTCATTTTCAAGGGGGACCCAATAGCACACACATAAAACAATA